>JACEII010000017.1:2211295-2370292 GCA_014332785.1 Antheraea mylitta | reverse complement strand
TTACCAATTTCACCAAGCACATTACCAATTTCACCAAGCACATTACCGATTTGCTAGAGAGTCAATTTAAGCATCATACAAAGCGGGTTTTGTTGTTTGGAAATGACGCCTCCCTCTGTGAATCCGTCAAAAACGAATGTGACTATCTAAGTTAGTAAAAATATCTATGAATTAAAGAAAACAAGATCGAGTTTCTTGCCGGTTCTTCTCAATGACAGGCTTGTTTTGTGAACTGTTAACGTTCAAGAACGTCTTCTTACGGCCTAAATTGAATAAAATCATTTTGATTTCGAATTTTTTATTACGCTTTAAGTCCAACGGAACACATTAATAACATGTATGTTGTCTGAATTACAAATAAGGTATATAGGGTGTACCTTTCGTAGTCTTATCGAGGGATTAGTGCAAATTTACATTAACGCGAGCAAAGCATAACCTAGATTTATAATATACAAGAAAAATATATATTTTAGTAGCGGGTACTCTGGACGTTGTCCCATTCTGAGAATAAAAAAACATGATTATATGAAAACTTTCTTTATGAGACACCTTATCTCCTGGTGAATACCGCATGAAAATACGTCGAGTAGTTTCTGAGTTTATCGCGAAGAGATAGACAGACGTGGCAGAGGGCTTTGTTTTATAATTTGTAGTGATACTTTGCAAGGAATTAATCATTTCGACTTATCGAATTTCGCATAACTGACACTCTACGGTATATTTATTCTTTCCACCCACGAAAAATTATATCCATTTGAGAGATTTGTCAGGAACGCTTCACGCGGAAACTGCGCAACGAATAATGTCATTTTTTTTATAAATACCAAACATTAATAAGTGACTGGTGCCTCTGTATAACTTTCATATATATATATATATATATATAGAGATAAAGAGATTTTACTGAGATTAACGGACATCGAATCTATATTTAGATAGGAAATTGAGCGAAAAAAACTGCCATGCTTTTATTTTTAACCGACGAAAAAAACGGAGGAGGTTCTCAATTCGTCGCGTATATATTTTTTTTTTTTATGTATGATCACGCATAACTTTTTACAGTATAGTCCGATTTTAATAATTCTTTTTTTATTGGAAAGGGTATACTCCGAAGTTGGTCCCATTTAAATTTGGGAAAAAAAAATTCAACCCTAAGGGTATGAAAATCAAGTATGATGGATTATTCACGCACTGATTATGTCTATGACCGCGCATATCTCTAGACAGAATAGTCCGAGTTGAATTATTATCCTTTGATTTTTCGTGTAATAGTATTCGATTATTTTGTAACGTGTTGATATAAATGGAAAATATGAATGTATTTAACCACAATAATCCTGTATTCATCCACATTAATCTATAATATTTAACTAATATTAAAAAAAGTACGGGAGTTTGTTTATTTCTAACGTTTTCATGCGTGTTACAACTCAACTCATCGTTAACTTTTGCATGCACATCTTCAGGGGTACCGAAAAGAGGGTACAGTACTTTTAACCCAAAACATGTACTCTTGACCAGATATATGTCAAACGTTCATTAATCGGAGCCAAGCCAAAATACTCCAAAATATATGAGATATCAAATAGATTTATTAACAAAGAAAAATAAAAGAACGGTAATGCGAAATATCTTTTTTGTTTAAAGATATGTCAAACTATGTCACTTAAAAAATTAATACGTTTTAACATACACTCCATAAACATTACCCCAATCTGAACTGTTACATAAACGAAAGTCATTCAATTTAATAGAGATACTTTATTTTAAAATATAAAAGTACAAAATATGATATGATAACTTATAAGAGAGAGGTTTAAAATAAAGATTAATAGGAATTCTCTATTGATTAATTAAATTAACTCGTTGACTGGGATAAATTATTATATTGGTGAAAACATTAAATTACCCGGAAATTACAATATTTAACTTTTTCCGGAAAAGGAATACAATATTTTGAAATTATTACCTATGATTGTATCCAACATGCGTATTACAACTCTGTCATAGCCCACAAAAGCTCCTATCGGGATTAATCAATATTTACATTGATAGGTTTCCTCATAGCGTTTGCAGATTAAATTGAAATTGAATTTTAATGGAGCCGAATTTAATTTACGGCTTACATTATTAGGCCAGAATATTCTACTGACATATATGAGTTGTTCAATTTCAGAATTAGTTAAATCCAATTTTAATCGTTCAAATGCCATATTTCTTTTTTTAAGGTTTCCAGTTTTTATACGCTGAGAACGAAGTTCAAATTTTGCCGTTCATAAGGTTTATAGTTTTTTTTTTTATGTCTATTGTCTGTACTTTTTATATTTTTTTAAAACTATTGTTTCAGTTGTTTAGGAATCTTTACATAGTATAAAATTAAGTCGCTTCACTGTCTGTTCTCTTAGATCTTTTAAACGATTCAACGAATTTTAATGTAGTTGTCAGCAATAGATAGTGTGATTCATGAGAAAGGTATGTGTAACACATACATATCATAGTACAAAAATACCGGAAAACTCAAAAGATTTGTAATGTGATGTCGTATCAAACATATTTTTGTGCGCTTGAATCGCACAAAATAGATCAAATTAATTTACTACGGAATTGTATATCTTACAAAGGTATTTTTTTCCTCGATCTAACTACGTTATTGACTTAGCAAGATCTTAATAGCTTCAGCGGACTACCTTAAAAAGGTCGATAGAAATGTCCGGAAAGGTATATATTTATCTCTAAAGAATAACCCACAGTAACAATTCTATTTTTTTTACAAAAATAATGATGTGTTACTGTCCAAGTTATTTTATATAATACAATATTATTCCTTATCCATTCAATATAAGTTGTACATAGTCTACATGCTAAAACTGCCCTTAACAGTATTTCATTAAGATGGATATTTAGATTGCACCCGTGTGAAGCTAAGTCGGGTCGGTAGTAAGTAATAGGATACATTTCAATTTCTAGAACCCTAGCCGAGGTGTGCCGTGCAGCCTTCAGCCAGTTGTCAAATGAAATCGGCTGAGTACCTTAAGCGCTCGCCTAAGTAGTCCGGTGAAGTTGTTAAGACCTTGCTAGGTCAATAGCGTAGTCAGATCGAAAAAAAACTTCTAAATTTCTAGAAACATCTGACGGTCTATATGTATGTTTGTTTGTATGGACACGCATCACTACTAAAGTATTAAGTTCGCGTTAAAACGTCAATAAATTATAAAGCATATACTCGAGTAACATTTAGCCTTAGTTTCATTAAAATCGCTTCATAACATTGCTAGGTCAATAGCGTAGACAGTTCGAGAAAAAAAAGAAGCTTCACTTTATGAAAAGTCATTATAATTTTAATTACGATGCGACTTAAGTACTAGATGAAAGTAGATAAGTAAACGGACTTTAACCTCATCAAAAAACCAGGGTATTTTGTAACATTACATTTAATTCCACTCGTACTTAGTTGCAAGTACAGCTATATTACTATATTTTAGTTCTTATGAGAAACGGGTAAGTAGCAACATATATTGTTGCTAATAAAATTTCTGAAGCGACTTTAGTGTTATTTCTAATATAATATTTCTAAGCCCATACATCTAATACCTTTAACGAGCAATTCTTGTATATTTTTATATTTGTATATATTTAGGATC
The DNA here is from genome assembly GCA_014332785.1 of Antheraea mylitta. Taxonomy (NCBI): domain Eukaryota; kingdom Metazoa; phylum Arthropoda; class Insecta; order Lepidoptera; family Saturniidae; genus Antheraea; species Antheraea mylitta. The sequence goes on along the minus strand of JACEII010000017.1, from coordinate 2,366,651 downwards.
TCGGAAACGGCGTCATCTACTTTCGTGAAACTTAGTATGTAGATAGTTTCGGGGACGATAAATCGATCTAGATTTTATTCATATAAAACTTTTTTTAAGTGAGATTTCAGGCAATGAAAAAATATAATTAGAATATGAGGGTAAATTTCGCCGGCGCTGTCAAAACAAAAATAGCTCAGATGGAAATCATTTGCTTCGAAAATCCCTGTAACCCCAGTTTGAATCCGAGTGACAGCAAAGGAGATGTTTATTTTAATGTTTTTTTTTTTCATAAAAATGCTAATTTTGTGAGGCTAGCGTAATAGTTTATTTTAATTCAAAAATATTTTTTAAAGAATCGAGCTAGGCTCGGTCGCCTAGGTACTAAGTTTTTATGCATACAATTCCTAGCTGCTATCTGCCATTTCGTCTACCTTTGTATCTTTATATTTAAAAGACAACATCGTACCTAGTTATTGGGAGTCGTTTGATGAAAAGCGTAACGAATGAAGGCAACTTGTTAAGGAGAGAGTAAACGCATTCGAGGATCAAAGAAGACGTGACTTAGATTATAAACACGAGTACTTCAAAAGCAGTTTTCAAAAATAAAATATGATTTTGTTAATAATACATGTCTGTTTTGTGCTCGTTAATTCACAGTAAAGTTAGGTATTTTAATAATACACGTGCTAAACCCCCAGCCACTAAGCTTGGTCGCTGTTGTCGGAATCGGCTAGGAAGAAAAAAAGAATGTGGTGTCGTGGGACACCAGGTAGGAACTAAGTTCCTTCGGCTAATGTAGAATCGACACAATTTGCAAAAAAAAATCGTGCTCAATTTTATGTAATCGTAATTCAAATTATCAATTAAAATAACAAAATATGTTTCTTTATTTTTGTTTGACAACATGAAATTACATAGAAATAGAAATAATTACAAAAAAGGAGAAAGAGAAAGATATTATACACTACTCGCTTGTGTATACGATTGTCGCGCCTGCACACGTCTCATTTAACAGTTTTATTCCACGCACTTTTCGTTACGGTTTTACTATCACATTTTTTTCAGTTCGGTCGCGCAGCAAAATCCTTATCTCCTCCAAGCCTGCCGTGAGGAACTTCGTTCCAATAATAAATAAATAGTATAACAATAGTTAATCAAACGACAGGAAATTCTAAAATTTATTTAAAAGATCTTAGTTGATTTTTCATGTATAAACTATATTTCGCCATAATCCGTTCAATGGTGTTTGTGTGAAATAACAACAACCATGGTCACAAATATTCTTGTTTATAATATTATTTATAATATTTTATTTAAATATCTTTAAAACCAGTATTTCGTTATTAATTAGTCAGAATATTTAAATATATAATATTCAATATAGAATTATTTTTGTATGTATCTCATATAATAAATTCAGAGTTTAGAGGCCTCTCGCGTGACGTCATATATCATTCAAATAAGTCAAATATTCATTAACTCGAGTAAAGCCGCAGACAAAAGCTAGCCAAGTTATAAATAAATAAAGCTACATAAGTGATAAAACAGTTCAGTGTAATTTTGTCTTCGTCGACCAATTTTTTTAATTTTTTTGTTTAGAAGGTACCGAATTTTTTTTAATAAAGTTTTTTTTCTACTTTCGATTAAGCAAATATTTTTCTTTCACTGTCCGAACATAACGAAATTTGTCACAATTGAATATATTGATAGATTCTTCTTTGTGAAATTTCGTACAGGTAACAAGTTTAACGTAAAAATTTGTTTAAATTGCATTAAATTTTCAGATTTTAGTTTCTTCATTTTCTTGGTAAATTATTTTGGAACTATCTTCCAATAGTGATTATGGTCGAATTTCGAGTAGTGGGCGTACAATAACAAAAATAATTATTGGAGAAGTTTCTTACGGCAGTCTTGGAGGAGATAGGGATTTTGCTGCGCGACTGAACTGAAAAAAATGTGATAGTAAAACCGTAACGAAAAGTGCGTGGAATAAAACCGTCAAATGAGACGTGCGCAGGCGCGACAGTCGTATACACAAGCGAGTAGTGTATAATAATACCTTTCTCTTTCTCCTTTTTTGTAATTATTTCTATTTCTATGTAATTTTATGTTGTCAAACAAAAATAAAAAGACATATTTTTTTATTTTAATTGATAATTTGAATTACCATTACATAAAATTGAGCACGATTTTTTTTATTTTTTTTACATTAGCCGAAGGAACTTCGTCCTTTCCTGGTGTCCCACGACACCATATTCTTTTTCATTTTATATGATTCCAAATACAACCCAGCGGTAATGGCAACTGACGGGACGTGAGACTCCCAAGTTATACGAGTACAACACTATTCACAATCAATAAATAATTAGACAATACACAATTATACACAACACTAATTTTCTGCCATAAATATGTACTTAAAATAAGTATACATCTTGTACACATCAATCTTATGTTTATACCATTGGATTGACAGTAATTACAGAGGAAGATGCAAATAACCTAGAACAAGTCGTTTATGTGATCTATTATATCGTATTGTACCTATAAATAACCTCTAATGTATCTCTTAAAGAAGTACCACAGACCTTCTAAGGGCAAATTTTAACCTAACGATGACATGCTTTTCTTATTTCCTGTTTACATTATTCTAGCTATCTGTTGGTATTTAATAATTAAGAATATACCTCATTAATTGAATAAAAGCATTACCAATACAATGTAGTTTATGTAAAGTAGTTCTAGTAGTCCGTCGAAGCTGTTAAGACCTTGCTAAGTCAACTTATTTTTAAATATATATCATATAGGAGGTAACCGAACATGCGGGTCACCTGTTGTTAAGCGATCACCGCCGTCTATAGACACTAGCATCCCCAGAGGAGTCGCAAGTGCGTTGCCAACCTGTGTTTGGGGGAATGAAGAGGAACGGAGAGGGGAAAGGAGAGGAGAGGGGAGGTGGAGTGGAGATGGGTCTCCGGCGTTCTCACTGACCGAACGAAACTCAACAATGCAAGCACTGTTACTTCACGTTGGTTTTCTGTGAGAGAGTGATGCTACCCCGGACGAGCCGACCCATTCATACTGAAACCAATAATAACTTCAGCGTGGCTCTACCACTTACAAAAATATAAAGGTATATAAAAAACCTTAAGTTTTAAGCGGTGTTGCTTGTACTTAGAACGGTTACACACTCATAGAACCTAAATCTGTGGTCAATGTATAAGATACCAGATGAGAAAGGTGACTAAAAATAAGAGCCACATTACTTAAATTGAAATGGATGATTTTTATACATGTTTTGTATAATACTACTCCAAAATGTAACATCCATGTAGGTGACAAAGCCACATTGAAGCTATTATTGGTCACAGCATGAATGGGTCGAATCGCCCTAGGTAGTACTACCCGATCCACAGAAAAACACACGTGAAGTACTTGCATTGTTGCATTTTGTTCGGTCAGTGAGAGCACCGGAAGCCAACCTACCCTTCCCCTGCCCCTTCCTCACTCCCCCTTCATCAAACATAGGTTGGTGAAGCACTAGCGACTCCTATACTGTTGCAAGTGTCTATGGACGATGGTGACCACTTAGTATCAGGTGACCCACCTGTTCATTTATCTTCTATGATATAAAAAAATAATATCACAAGACACTTTCCGAAGGCCAGAACCTCTGCCAGATGTTTTAAAATAGACAGAAAAAGGACTAAACTTTATATTTAAATGCTTGATTTCTAAATATGTTATTTAAATTTAAAAATATACTTTATATATCTGTTCCTCCACGTATTTTTGGTTCTGGATTATAATCTAGTAACTTTTGATCATTCAATTAACCACATACTTCATATCAGTCATATCATCACAATTGTCTCCACCAGCTTATCCTGTACAAGTCTTATTTTAAATGTGCCTTTCATGTATTCATCATTTTGTCTATTAGTCCGATTTCCGTAATCATCGGAATAATTAAACTACTCACTGAATTTATTTTCCTCACGTTTTTTCAAATTTCAATACAGATTTAATCCACAGTCGTGGGATTTATTAACACAAATAGTATTAATTAAAATAATAATTACATGTAACTCTATAAAGATTGCATGACATAAAAAGTGACGGAAGTTAATCAAATGGTTTGTATGAAATGATGTTATGGGACAGTGATTTTCAGAGTTATTATGAAAACTTAATTAAATAAAAAGGGTAATAAAATTCATGAAATAATCAATCCTATTAACAAAACTGCATAAAGAGCACGTTTTTAATATATAAAAGAACATATATTAATTTTCTTAGAACCAAAGAATGAATGTTTATAAGTAAATAAAATACTTCTTAGATCGTATCATAGACTTCCAGATTACTTATTATTTACTTTATATTTAATTATTTCTTTTTTTTAATTCCGCTATAATTACTTCATGATTTCATCGTGCAAAAGAAAATACATAAGTATTATTTATGTCTTTATTTTATTAACAGTGTGCTTTTAATTTTTGGTTTAAATTGCAATTATTTTTTTAAATAGTAAATGATAGTATAATACTTATAAGTATTAGCAGTGATAATTAGAGTAAAGAAAGATTTTTTTTTAACTTCACTTGTGCTTCTAGTATAAACACATTTGATTGCTTTTTAGTAACGGATAGACTAAATAAAATGTTAATCGGCTATAAAAATTCTTTCAATTATAATAACCTACATTATTAACACGCAACTCGGAGTGTATTTTATTTTCGTATTATACAGTAACGAAAACGAAACCGGGGGAAACATTTTTGATAATCATACTACAGTACAATAGTCGAGTCCACGACATCTCAACATATTACTAAAACTTACTCCCACTGCACGACGAGACCTGTCTGCTTCTTTTTTTTGTTTTGGCTCCGCAGTAGCACTTGCCAGTGTCAGTGTTCTCTTTCGATGGACGTTATTGTTTTTTTTTTATTTCATAGGAGGCAAAGGAACAGATGAGTCACCTCATGTTAAGTGATCACCACCGTCCATAGACACTTGCAACACCAAAGGAGTCGCAAGTGCGGTGCCAGCCTGTGTTTGGGAAGAGGATGGGGCGGGCAGGAAGGGTAGGAGGAAGGGGAAGGTAGGTGGGTCTCCGGCCCTCTCACTGATCGAACGAAACGCAACAATGCAAGCACTGTTACTTCACGTCGATTTTCTGTGAGAGGGTGGTGCTTCCCCGGACGAGCCGACCCATTAGTGCTGAAAACAATAATAGCTTCAGCTTGGCTCTACCACTACTAAAAATTTACAATAAATTAAATTGTACAATAATATTACAAGCGTCGTGATTATTTCAATATTCTAACAAGATTGTGGATCCCTTGTTAGAACCTTCCAGGGAGTTTTAGTGGTATCTCAGAATTTCATGCTCCGTGGTATTATTTTCCATTTACTTCACTTATACACAATAAACTAACTATATAACGAAACCACCAAATTTACAAAATATAGAGTCAAATAACACAAGATTATGAATAAAATATAAAACCCACTACATCACAGGCTAAGATCCCGCCAAAAACTCCCACGAAGCCTGTCAGTCATTGAAGTTCATCTACTTTAACTATAGTAAAGTATGCTTTATCTGTGACGGAACTCAGGATTATTATTATACAACAGGACCTAATACTCATTTCTCGGTTATATCAGATTTATTTTTCGAATATGTAAAATACTTGTTTTAAGAAAACTCAGAATTATATAACAAAGTCTAAATTATTTATTTCATTCTTAAATATACAGATTGTGTTATTCCTACAGATTATACAAACAGCTTCATCTACAAAGCAGTTTGCTAACACAGAGTCTAGTAATAATAGGAAACTGGTTGTAATAATTATGTACATATATTGTACAATGCAATCAAACCTCATATGATTATGTAAAATTACCCATTGTTATCATTTAATAGCTTATTTTTGGAAACACGTAGCCTTGTAAATGAACTTCCTAAACTCTTTCGACGTTTATATTATATTTATTCTTTATAATAAATTAAATTAATAATAAACAGACCCATTGTCGTTTAAAAAAAGTAAAATTAACTAGTAAGCCATGCTTACTAATACAGAACTTGATCTTTTAAATTAAAAACAAAATATGAAATAACGTCTGACTTGGCTGTATGGTCTAAATGCCTTTGCCTTATCCTTATTAAGGAAAGAATAGGAAACAAAAGGGGAGTTTTTGGCGGGATCTTAGAATGCCATGTTTTATTCATAATCTTATGTTAGACTCTACATTTTGTAATATTGATAGTGTTTAACGTAATATAGTTGGGTTATTGAGCATAAGTGAAATCTATGGGAAATAATACCACGGGGCAGGAATTCTCAGGTGCTGCAAAAACTCCATCAAAAATTATAACAAAGGGACCACCGTCTTGTTGGGACGTTGAAATTATCGCAAGAAACTTGTAATATCATTACCTACTCGATAATGGCAACAATAACCTGAAAGATTGGTTGCCGAAATTAAAATAAATAAAAATGATAAAAAATGAAACTACTAAATACAAATAGCTTTAAATACAGGCTTATAATTTATTTCTCAGTGTAAGTTTTATGAGATATATTTTACGTAGTTACTTATATCACCACTTTATTCTTTGGTACTATAATAAATTGACGGAGAATATAATCCTAAACAATATAACAATAAAACAGTAATTTAGTAGGGTATAGTGTAATGCATATCAGACTAACTTGCAACATCAGGTTCCAACTATGTCGCTAAACAACCATAGCAGGTATGTTCCGGTAGCAGGATTTGAAAAAAAAAAATCCTTTAGATTTAACTGCTCTAAGTTAACAATTTTCCACCACTTTAACTTAAAATAAGATTGTGGTCAAACGTTAAATGCACTCTTCTTGATATATTGAAATCCAGTGTCATGATGTTTCTCCACAATTAACTCCTAAACAACTCAACCAATCTTCACGAAACGTTGGCATTTATGTATAATTTGGTCCAACTTGAGAATTTATATTTTAAATAACGGTTTCAATATTTTTGATTACAAATTAGATGATTGTCAATGTTGATTATTGTTATTAATTGGAAGTTTCGTCAGTTTCGAAAAGATGGCGCTTAAATTAGTTCGTTGACAGAAAACTGTAAGACCAACTGATACAGATATCTGATAGATGGCGCCACGAATTAATTTGGAAATAGTTTATCATAACTTTAATTCAACATGTAATAACTGAGCCATAGGAACGTGTGGCCGAGTCAGCTAGTATAATATAAAAAGAGATACTGGAACAGTATTTTTCCACTTATTCTTTTCATCACAAGTACTTAAGTACTACCAAAACTTGTTCATCCTTCACATATGTTTTATAGGTACCAGGAAAGGTCATAGGTAATGCTGTGTCGATGAAGGTTCTCGCATAACTATTATATTCATTGCCTCTATTACATAAGCTAGTTTAAGTCGATATATGTAGATATAAATATAACGAAGTCTCACTATACCGACACAATTGAAAACCACTAGGTGTCGGATTATTAAAATGTTCGGTTTTTTTTTTCTATTTTGTTGGTTTCGCACAAAGATCATTTTGAACTAGCAATGTAAAAAGATAGAGGAGTGATCGCAGTTTGATACAATTCACTACTCTTTCCCTGGACGTGTTGTATGAGTGCATGACTTTTATATATTAAGTCACCAAGATTTGTCAGTCGTGATTTAGATGCAAGTCAGTGTTATTATTGTAACCATCCAAAAACTATGATTTACGAATTAATTAGATACTTCAATTTCTCTCTGCGTTCTGTAAACTTTATAAGCGAGTATTATAGATATAAAACTTGTAGAATCATTTCTGTTAATGATTGTGAAAATCGTATCAAAATTGTTGCATAAAATCAAGATCAAAAATACTTTATTTAATTTAGGCCCTAAGAAGATGCTTATGAACGTCAAAACTACCATCGGTTCGGAAAGCAACCCAGCCATAGAGAAGAACTGGCAAGAAATTCGATCTGGTCTCTTTTTTTACATTAATTAGAATACATTACAGGTCACAATCGTTTTTAGGTTATGCACAGAGTTGTCAATACCAGACATCACCTTTGTTCACATATTGATCCACTTTGTAATGAATAGCATTTTGACACCAAACCCTGCTTAAACTTACAGTCCGACAAATCGGTAATATGCTTTAGGACATTGTTGTAAAACCTAACATTATTACCTAAACAACTATTACTGGTTTTACTAGTCTAGTACAAAGTACAACAAGTTTTTCACCGTTTTTAGTATTTTGATCATGCCAGCCTTTTACACTATAACTCAAATCACTAAACGAACACAAATACAGACGTGAAAATTAGCGTTTCATTCTATACCTATAATTTTTGATGGAGGTATGTGCCTGCACAGTTTAGATCGATTAAATGACGTGACACTCACAGATATTATTTTTTTTTTTTTTTTCGAAATGACTTCGCTATTGACCCAGCAAGGTCTTAACAGCTTCACCGAACTACAACACAGATATTATAGTAACAGGTATTACAAGAATTATTAGCAACTATAGTGTTAACTGGTTCTCACATATTTCGCAGAACGTGACATATCATTCTGCAAATCTTAGACTGCTTTTATGGCAAAAATCATTGCAATGCGTTCAAAGGTTATAATCGATACTATCTATACTAATATTATAAAGAGGTAAAGTTTGCGACGTTGTGACGTTGTAGGGGGTAATCTCAAGAACTACTGGTCCGATTTAAATAATTCAGTGTTATATAGATCATTCATCGAGAATGGTTATAGTCTATATATCATCACGCTAAGACCAATAGGAGCGAAGCACAGATGAAAAATGTTTCAAAATCGGGATGTTTTTTTCCTTTTGAGAACTGCTGCGTGTTAGTGTATCAATTCCACGCGAACGAAGTTGGGGGCAGAGTCTAGTAGTTAATAAAATATAACAGCGTTTTTTTTTTTTTCATTTTGCTAAATTACCCGTTAATCATTAACCTTTTTTTTATTAAAGACCTATATATTTTAACAAATAAAATATAAGCTAAATAATATTAACATTTATCAGCTTTGAAACAAAGATTTAGTTAAAATTATGTTGCCCAATATGTGGATGATTTTTGTTGACCTTGAATACTTTATTGAAATTGGTTTACGTTTGTTCACAGAGGTCAATTTCAAAAGTCACTATACACACAAATTGTTAGAAGAAAGCAGCAAATAATACGTATTTTTAAATATTTTAATACATTCTCAGATATTTTATGTATTGCAAAGAGACATAATAAATAAATTTTATATAAATTTCAACTTTATTCATATTACATTATTAATTCAAATTTGATATAAGCATACATTGTAAAAGAAATCTGTTAGGCCCTCTTAATATAAGTATAATAATTTTCTTCAAACATTATAAAGATTTTTATCATTAATGAGCATCGATGTGGTCGAAAATGGTTTCTGTAATGAACTAAATAAAAAAATAAACAACAAATTTAAAAGTCTACGGAGAAGCAAAAAGAAATACTCTTAAAAGATTCGCATCATTAGAATATTCTAATAAACCGATTCAACTTTGTAAATTATTCCGCAATTCGTTAATTCGATCGCAAATCGTATTTTCAAAGCGTTCGTTACAGTTAAATAAATATTGTGATTTTATGAAATTTCGACTTGAACACAATATGAATACGCATTCATATTTTGTTTATACTTTTTTTGCAATGTATAGTAGATGATGTCCTGTTTGAGGTTTATTAGTGTACCTGTTTGCCTGTGAACATGTTACTCACATATTCAATTTTACATTTATAATATGACTAGCTTCGGCCCTCAACTTCATTCGAGTGGAATACTTATTTGGACTAACGCTAGTTTTAAATCGCGACTTCATTTCCGTATGTTAACCCCGCTTTAACATTCTTCATTAGTCCTCTGATCTTATTGGTCTTAGCGTGATGATATATAGCTTTTCTCGATAAATGAGCTATCTAACGCTGAAATATTTTTTCAAATAGGACCAGTAGTTCCTGAGATTAGCATTCAAGCTAACAAACTCTTCAGCTTTATAATATTAGTACAGATTTACATTTATTTCATTCATTCCAGAATGTCCAACTAGAGAATTCATCATTGATGTACGATAAATGGCTCAAGTTACCGATGCCGATTGACTTCAAGGTCTATGTATTTAACGTAACAAATCCCGATGATGTGAACGAGGGTGCGAAGCCACAGTTGAAGGAAATTGGACCTTATGTATATAGGTAAGTTAGATGATATCATATCAATAATATAAAACGCGAAGCAATTAAAAGTCGTAGTAAAGGATAAAGTTATTACAAAATGGAAGAAGAATCAAGACTTTAAAATATAATGGTTCTCGTGTGTAGCTCCTGGAACACATGCTTAATGTTGAATTAAAAGCAACCTTGTTTTAAAAAAAATAAAGTAGTAAAAAGACCTGTCATGTCATCAAGCGTCTAACAACTATAGTTAAATTAGTGTACCTTAATATACCAAATAAACACGTAACATCAGGTGAGATTAGAATTTAAACTCAAAAAAATAAAAAAGCTAATCGAAAAATAATCTTTTCCTGCATCTCAGTTGTGATCCACAACTCTAAAAATGAAAACGAAGACTTTAGTGTTTGTGTATACAAAATTTATACTGATCGGTCTGCCTTACTACTGGTATTCATAGATATTGTTTCCAACTGCCCATCACAGAGGCACACTTAAGAGAATACCTTGTAACTTAGCCAGGTTGGTATATGTACTCGACAAGAAAGCTACCGTTTTAAACATAGTTATAAGCCTGTCAAACTGACTCTCTTATTTTATCACATTTCGGAATCAACCACGGTATTTGTATGCTTATGATAGAAAATGCACACAACTAAAATGGAGATACTTTGTTGATAACGAGTAAAGCCCAATATCCACGAGCGTGACAGTTCACTTTCGTTTAGTTGTACAATGCGTTTAAAAAAGCTTTCGCTTTAGAAATCTCGCATAGATGCGACTAATTTGCTAAACCATGACCGGAATTGTTCAAAGATATATAGGGTCGGCTCCGACACGAATTTACGATCTTTGTGGTTTTCGTACAGAATGACCGCAATAGAACGCAGGCGTTTGTCAACCGCAACGCCGCAAAACCTTCGACTCTTTAGAATAACATGCAGGCCAGAAACATATTTTTATGGGTATTTTTTTTTACCACCTCGTAAATAAAACAGATAAGAGAGCTGTAAATACTTGATTATATGGCACCATTTCCAGTTTTTTCTCTTATCGATCTGAGTTAGTTTAGTTTTCCGATACGAAATACTTATACGAGTTACTGAAGCCAATATGCTTGGTACACATATCATCTCACTAATGTAATATGTAAGAGTAATTAACTTAACTTGGATAGAGTCGCGATGTTTTGTAACCCAGGCACAACCCAAAGCGAGGTGTGACGCACACCCTTGAGCTGGTTGTTAAATAAAATCGACTGAGTGCCTTATGCGCCCGTCTTAGTAGTCCGGTAAAGCTGATGAGGCTTGTCAGGCTAATAGCATAGCCAGTTTGACAACAGAAAAGCACCATTTACAGACCGCAATTACAAATCGCTTCCAGATTTACTCCAAGTTAATTAAATTAATAATCACTTATTTTGAGTAAAATTATACATTATTTTAAGCTGTTACTATAGATCGTTTTGTGAATTTGGATTAATTGTTGACTGTCTTATATATACTAATAATTATTTTTTTGGAATTATTTACGTACTAATCCATATAAAACTTTTAATAATTGGATTAGTTCTGTGTGTGATTTCTTTTGGAAAACGTAATGTGATTAAACCTAGATTATATTCCAACCAGCGGTCTATCTGCCCTTAAAATCAACTCATCAATACATGTTCCGGCGTGTCAGATATTAACTCAAAGAGACAGAAAACATTATACAGCACACGCTTCAATATAATTTATACGAAAAGATGTACCATTCAGAGAATATAATGATATTAATATCATAAACACTGGTTGATAAATATTGTTACTTATATTTTATGCTGCTAAATAATTATTGTGCTGTAGTGCAAAAGTTTTACGTAAATATTTGCTAAACAAATTATTGTTTTATTGTATTTTATAAAAGGTATTTTAAATGCCATTTGCATACTCATAAATTAGCATACAAATGTTGAGTATTGTTTATCTTATTACAATTCTTATAATTGTGTTTGTTTCAGACAATACAGGGAAAGGACGGTACTAGGTTACGGTGCTAATGATACTATAAAGTATATGTTGAAGAAAAACTTCGTCTTCGATCCAGAAGCTTCAAATGGTCTTTTAGAAGATGATGAGATCACTGTCATCAACTTCGCATACATGGTAATAAGGTCCAAAGACGATATAGCTATATCTGGCAACGTGAAAATGTCAGAAATTAAGCAACATTACCAATGTATTGGATATAAATTGTAGACTCCGAAACACTTGTCTAAGTTAAGGCATAGTCGCAATCCTACTTAAATGGCTCAAAGTTGAAGGTATAAATTCTCGGAAACCACAAAAAGTATTAAGGAAATTGGAGTTCTTGGAACTTTGACTACTTCGATAAGCTTCTCAGAGATTTTCACTCTTATATTTCCCTATATAATTACCGAAAAACCCATTGTAGTTATTTGCTTTGACGGTAGTTTTATAGGCATGGATACTGCTAAATAAAACTCATTGCTTAACAATCAATCACATAAGCAATTATATAGGTAGAAATAGACACGATTACTTTCAAATAAAATGTCAATTTTCGACAATCAGACTGTGAGCGAGACTCATTTGTTAAGCCAGTACTATATTTTTAGAAACAATAACATATGTATGTATTCTCATATTTCCATGGTTAGATACCACCTTTCAATTTCAATTAGTTGTCCCAGTTGGATTTAAGATAATCGGAGAATATTAGTAATTTTAAATTAATCATATTTATCTTCCTCATTCTGATATATCATTGTGTTCAATAAGTGACGTTATATAAAAAAACATATTTCTATATAAATTAATACTAAGACTGGAAAAAACTCAACATTTGTATGGAATTTACTGCTAAAACGAATGTTTATGATGCTAAATTACAATTCCTGTTTTGGGTACCGCGTCAGTGCCGACGACCGGCTTTATACTCGTAAGTTGGCATGTGACCGCATAGCCGGTTCTCTACCGGTTCTTTGTAACATATTCTTTAGCTACAAGTATTCTTATATATTTAACCTACTAATGTCTTTTTCGCATCTTTACCTAAGATTTAAATTTGAGTCTATCTTGGAATATCTACCATACGGCATTAGTCTGACACAAATCATCTAAACTGAAAATACCGTAGATCAGAACACAGACTCGTGTGACTAAAATAAAGAAAGAACATCGCTATTCAAATGACCAGCTTAAATCCCCATCGCAGACTTATAAATATCCCACCTTAATGTAAAAGCGTAAACAACACGTCAGCCTAAAACGTTCAAATTAAATTCTAAGAGGCGATAAACGTCTAAAGTATTTTTATTATTCCTAACTCAGGGGGCGATTCTGACAGTTCACGATATCATGCCCGGCGCTGTTGGTATGATCAATCGAGCTTTGGAGCAATTCTTCACGAATCTCACCGATCCTTTCCATAGAGTCAAAGTCAAAGACCTTTTCTTCGATGGAACCTTCCTCAATTGTGACGGAGACAGCGCTGCTCTAAGTGAGACTTTTTCCTTTAACTAATTGAAGATGTAAGAAATGTCGAATATCTGACTCAACTAATAAACAACATAAAAGTGGCCACAGTTTAGCTACTGTAATGGATTTAGCACATGCCTAATCTTGATAATTGAATGGAACAAACGAATTCCGGAACGCTACACCAATTCCGGAACGTGACATGGGCTGTCATCCAGCGCCACGATTTTAACAGTTAATTTGAAAATATAGTCTCTAAGAATCTGTCTTTATATTCTAAAGGTTAATATTCTTAGACGACTAATAATTATAAGTGTTACACTTAACACCCTAATGTTCTTTCCGTGTTTAGAACCACAATTCTTTAATATCTTATTGATATTACAAGCAAAAAATTCTATGAGCATTAATGGATATTTGTTCCTCATTTCGCGAAAACTACTGATCGGATTTTCATGACACTTTGCAATAATATAGCTTATACATCAAATTAATACAGAATTTATATAATAAAATAAAATTGATAAATTATTTATAATAACAATATTTTTTTATTATAAATAATAATACTAATAATAATGCACTTTAATTATACGATCCGAAAATGGAATTTGTTTAAGGGTTTGCCCAAGGACTTGGTCAAATATAGGATAAACCAGTCAGTTCCGAAAGAGGCATCTCGACTTTTGACTATAACATATACACTGCTAGCGTAATGAACAAAATATTTAATAAGATAAAAATGGGGTGTAAGGGGTGTCGAGTAAGATCTTAAGACTTCAGACACCCAAGCCAACCTCACCTGCACGTGGTGCACCCTGCTGAATAACGAACGAGGCAATGCCGAAAGCGGGGTGGTAGGGTTTTACAGCCCGACTGGGTCGCAACCACCATGCACAAGGCGAAAAAACCCGTCATAGTGACTCGCTTTTGCGCGTCGCGTTTCGGGATCAGCCTGTGCATATCCAGTATCGGGTAACTTTCGTCATTATGGCCGGTATGACAGCGGCGACCGACGATGGATAATCTGTCTCTCGGTGGTCGCCACTGTTTTTGGATTGTACTATGCTTACCATCAGGCATAGTACAGTCACTTTGTCGTGCTTCAATTAAAAAAAAATTAACTTAAAAAATAATATGTATACAGCTTAGAAACCTAATAATAATACAATCCACAGAGTCGTGCCGTAAAACTACATGCATTAGTGTTTTTCTATATATTTATCGTTGTGATAAAAATTTGAAATTCCTAACCCACTCATAATAAAAGATCATAGTTCAATTAAATATGATACAAAAAAATATATTTTCGACATACTATTTCAAAGTCGAAGTGTTTAAGAATTCACCATAATAAAAAAATCACAAGAGCGTTGATTAAATAAAGCAGACAGTATACTTTATATAAATTTAAATCCTGGCGTAAAAGTTCTGTCTACCGTATAAGTATTAACATCTAAGTACCTGGACGACCGAGCCTAGCTTGGTTCTTTAAAAAACATTTTTAAATTAGACAAAATGTTAGATTTGCATCAGAAAATTAGTATTTTTTTATAAAAAAAAAGATACCTCTCTTATAATCACAATAATATATTTTTTTGTCGAAATAAACTGGTTGGTTTACCTCAAAAAATTAACATTTTTTTTAACAAAAAAAAAATAAAAATAAAAAAGGTATGTCTTTTGTTATCACTCGGATTCGAACTGGGGTTAGACGGATTTTTGAAGCAACCGATTTCCTTCTGAGCTTTTTTTGATTTGAGAGCTGTAGCGAAATTTACCTTTATATTCTAGCTATATTTTTTCATTGCCTGAAAACTCAGTAAAAAAAGTTTTCTATGAATAAATTCTAGCTAGATCAATCAATTGTCCCCGAAACTACGTACATGCTAAGTTTCACGGAAATAGATGACGCAGTTTCCGAGATCCTGAATATATAAAAATATACAAGAATTGCTCGTTTAAAGGTATTAGATTAGATATACGAGTATATTGACTTAGTTTGATCATTAGTTAATAAATACAAATTTGAGAACTTTTTCATGGAAAATAACATGCCATGCCGAATTTCAGCCAATTTGACACCCCTACTCTAATTGTCATTTCGACTAAGTGCCTTCCACTCTCGCCACAAAGCCTGATAAAGCTATAAAGGCCTGTCAGGTCAACAACCAGTTCGAAAAGAAAATAAGGCATTATTATGAATGACTTCGCATTTCCTTAACCCCAGCTCTATAGGCTTTAGATTACGCCCACCTTGTTATTAGGTCCTTTTTACTTGCTTTTAATTGCCCCGCCATTTCAAATCGAAAAGGTTATTTACATTTTACTTTGAATTTTCTATTGACAAATTAAAAACATACACTTGTATATATATGCAACTAGCTAATAGCCACAACTTCGTCTGCTTCGTTTATTACCTTGTTTTGTTATCTAGTTGCTTTTTTATATCTCAAAGGGATTAGCTCCTAGACGGCTTGACTTCTTCCGACACTTACAACAATTACCGTTATATTTCAACAAATTTACACAAAATCTTAACAAATTATACACTTAAACCTTCCCTGTGAATAATTCTATCTATTAATCAAAACATAATGAAAATCCGTTGTCATTTTTGAATTTGTTTTGTAATATATAGTGATACATACGCTCACAATATCATATGATTAGTGAACAAGCTGGTTTATGTGAACTGTGCTGGTAGTTGAACATAATAACAAAATCAATAATTTACATTCGATGCGTTTTTTGTCTTAATAGTTTTATTTAATTTGCATCGGAATTAATATGCTTTTAGTCGAACATTTTTAGTATTTAATGTACGTTTTTTTTTTGTAATTAAATAATATTCTATATATTTTAAAACGAAGATTTATAACACGTCTGTCTGTTTTGTCTGTTCGCGATAAACTCAGAAACTACTAAACGGATGTTCTTGCGGATTACACCAATATATAAAATGATTCTTGAGGAGGGTTTAGGTATATAATTGGTCAAGGCTTTTTTTATTATCAAGGCGAGGTAACGTCCGCCGGGTCTGCTAGTATATATATAATAAAAAAACTATTGACTACTATATAGTTTGTAATAATTAGTTCTATAAACTAGAAACATTTACGAAATTTAATTAGTTCAAAACGATTTAAAATATTAAAAATTGTCCCTTTTCATATGTTTTTCTCTGCCCATTACATATACCCATATATTGTACAAAATGTACATTATTTGCGTAATAAAAAATACAAAAAAAATTATATCGGTAAAACCCCGATCGAATTTGTTGTAGGCATTGAATTCAAGCACCATGTCAAACAGGTTTTAATGTCAAAAGGCTAATTATTATAGTGAATCATGAAGCGAATAGTACTGACGTCGATATCTCTCTCTGTATATCTTCTGAGATATATCTATAAGCAATAACTTTTATCGTTGTTATAAAAAATATCCAAAAAGTAAACCCCATCCAGTTTCTTGTCGGTCTTTCTCAACGATTTTAAGGTTTACCTGAACTAATTGTGATATTTAAAAGTTTATAAGTGCCTTCTGAGATCTTGAGTTGAATAAAGCGCCTTTGATTTTGTAATTTCAATTCCAGTATGAATGTTGCAGTATGACTCTGCTGAATGTTTTTTAATAACTTATAAAAATATATATCGTACTTTAAACATAGTAGTAACGTGACAGTAACATAGTAGTAAAGTAGCAGTAACATAGTACTAATATGGTAGTAACATAGTAGTAATATGGTAGTAACATAGTAGTAATATGGTAGTAACATGGTAGTAATATGGTAGTAACATAGTAGTAATATGGTAGTAACATAGTAGTAATATGGTAGTAACATAGTAGTATATAGTAGTATCTTAGGGAAATAGTTTTTTTCTTTTCTCGAACTGACTACGCTATTGACCTAGGAAGGTCTTTACAGCTTCGTCAATAGCGTAGTCAGTTCAAGAAAAAAAAAACTAATTCCCTAATATACTACTATATACTACTATGTTACTACCATATTACTATCATGTTAAATGTAAACAATTTTTTGCCAGTATTTTATTTTCTTTCTTGTCGGTGTTAAATGCATATGGATAGCAAATGCAACACGTTGAGCTCAGCATACGACGACTGTCGCAAAACCCACAGCTTCTTGGCTTCAATTCTTACTGAATATCAAATAACGTGATCGTGTTTATTCTTGAATATACCCTGTAACGTTCTACCCAGCAGTAAAAGTCACTTCAGAGTTAGTGCATACGTTTCAGAAATTAATCCAGACAAAGAACTAACACTTCAATTTAATTTAGACAAACGGGCGTGGAGGAAGTTATCCCGCTCTGACTGTAAAAAAAGTTGACAAGCTATGTAGCTAAACCTTCTTCGTAAATCATTTTGTTTACTAGTGAACACCGTATGATAATCTGTTCAGTAGTTTTTGAGTTTATCGCAAACAGACAGACAGACGGGACAGAGAACTTCGCTTTCTAATATGCAGTGTGTATATTATATACTAGCTGTTACCCGCGGCTTCGCACGCTCTTTTTGGGTACACTAAATAAATTTAAAATTGTTATTAGATGTGTAAATAACAATAATACTCTTTCAAAAATATTTGTAAGTATGACACTCACATCATCTACAGTAACAGGTAACATGTACATTATATATGTGAATACTAATAGTGTATCGAATGGGATGTGATTTATCATCAGCCACATAGCTGGAACTTTAAACTACTATCTATATATCAGTGCTCACTTACACTATACATGAGAATAATGAAAATATTAAGCTATACATTACCGAACATTATGTGTTAAATCTTTTATTATATAAATATAATATGTCCACACTATTGATATAATCAAGTTATTAACATACCTTGCTATAATTTAAATCACATATAAATGTATGACTCGATTATATTTATTCTTGGAGTCCAGTACAATGTACGCCACACGCGCATGTTTACAGTGAACAACATATTTTTGGTCAATTTCACACATACGAATACACGGATAACAGTTCATCACAGTTGACGTCTGTCTATATATATGTTTGCGATAAGATCGAAAACGCATCTTCATGCCGTTTTTACCAATATATAAAACGACTCTTGGAAAAAGATTAGGTATAGTTTGTCTTATTATCAGGGCGGGTATCGTCTTCTGAACCCGCTAGATTAAAATAAAACAGCTAATTAGTTAGTTATTTGCCCGTAAAATTTCCGTTCAAATATTACTTGTAGTCCGTTGAAGCTGTAAGGACCTTGCTAGGTCAATAGCGTAGTCATTTCTAAGAAAAAAAATCGTTCAAATAGTTCCAGTTGTTTCGGAGATTACCCGGAACCAATAAACAAACAAACATATCGACAGAATTAAAAAAAATGTTGATATTTTTATGTATTCATCAAAAAGTATTTATTTTAATATTATATACACCCACTTTATACTTATAATACGTAATATATCACAAACCAATAATTGGGAACAAAACTTACGTAAAATAAACTTTTTGGTGGGTTTTTGGCGGGATTTCAGTCTGTCATGTAGGGGATTTTATATTTTATTCATAATCTTGTGTTATTTGACTCTTTATTGTGTTAAATTGGTGGCGTTTTATCTAATATGGTTTGTTTTTTGTGCATAAGTGAAATGACTGAAACATAATACCACGGAGCATGAATTCTGTAGTCTAGAAAATTAAGAAGATAAAAATTTACGAAATATTATATAGAAGATTTGGCGCTTATACCTTTAGATTAACTTAGACATAGAAGAAAACTGGGTAGAGAATACATAAGAACTACCTATATTGACAACTTCAGAGTTGGCAGTATGAATTAATTCCTTCGTCTGTCTTGATGGACGAATATTATTACTACTAACCTTTTAGAATATCAGCACAAAATAGACTTTAAAATGTTTGCGATAGCAACGTACTACATATAATCAACTATTGGAATTAAAAATAACCTAGAATAAACTTTTGGACAGGAACACAAAATAAATCCTAATAATATTTCCGATAGAATGTTATCATATTACCATGACAACGCATATAATACTGACACTGACACGTAGCGGATGTTCTAAATATAGCCCGATTTTGGACATTCTTCATTAGTACTCCGCTTCTATTGGTTTTACGTGATGATATGTAGCCTATAGCCATCCTCGATAAATGAGCTATCTAACACTAAAAGAAACTTTCAAATCGGACCGGTAGTTCTTGAGATTAGCGCGTTCAACCAAACAAACAAACAAACAAACTCTTCAGCTTTATAATATTAGTATATATTATATGTGTATATTAGTAAAAATATCACATTTCTCATTCTAGCTCTGGTATGTGCTAAAATCAAGGCCGAAAGACCTGCGACAATGCGACCGGCTGAAGACGGCGTAAATGGCTTCTACTTCGCTATGTTTTCCCATGTATGTACAGTCTATTAACTTATATATTTTTTCTCGTACTTAAGTCGCGTCAATAACTTCATTATACTCGTATGTATAGATTGCTCGAACTGTCTGTTTTTGTCATAACAATATGGTGGGTTATAAAACAGCTGCTAAAAATACTATAACACATTAAACCAATGATATTATCAATATATAGACAAATCATAAGCGCTTCGACAGCGCCTTGTTAATACTTGGCTAGTTAGCTTATTATCTAGCGGCAGCCCCGTCATTCCGTCCGTATCTAAGCAACATATAATTCTTTCTTTTTATCACCGATATTAAAAATATGCCATATTACTTCCACATTTTGTCCTAATACAGTGTTGCGTCTTATTTTATATAGGATTTTTTATGTCATATAGGAGGCAAACGAAAATACGGGTCACCTGTTGTTAAGCGATCGCCGCCGTCCATAGACACTAGCAAACCCAGAGGAGTCGCAATTGCGTTGCCAACCTGTGTTTGGGGAAATGGAGAGAAAGGGGGAGGGGAAGGAAGAGGAGAGGGGGGGGTAGATGGGTTTCCGGCGCTCTCACTGACCGAACGAAACCCAACAATGCAAGCACTGTTACTTCACGTCAGTTTTCTGTGAGAAGGTGGTGCTACCCCGGACGAGCTGACCCATTCAGGCTGAAACCAATAATAGCTTCAGCGTGGCTCTACCACTACTAAACTTTTATTTTTATGTGTTACTTTTAATTATGTGTGCGTTATTGTGCCATTTAGTTTTGTTAAAATATAATGTAGGTAACGCAGCCGGAGGCCTACCTCCCTCCTTCTCCCTATCCTCCCTCCCCCTTCCACACTAACACAGGCTGGCAACGCCCTTGCGACTCCTTTAATGTTGCTGGTGTCTATGGACGGTGGTGATCACTTAACATCAGGTGACCTACCTGTTCGTTTGCTTCTTATTATATACTAGACTCTGCCTGCGACTTCTTTCGCGTGGAATAGATACACTAAGGCTAACACGCAGCAGTTCTTAAAAGAAAAAAACATCCTGATTTTGAAACATTATTCATCTGTGCTCCGTTTCTATTGGTCTTAGCGTGATGATATATAGCCTATAACCATTCTCGATGAATGAGCTATATAATACTGAAAGAATTATTCAAATCGGACCAGTAGTTCCTGAGATTACCACCTACAACGTCACAACATCACAACGTTACAAACTTTACCTCTTTATAATATTAGTATAGATAAAAAAATATATATAAAACCTATCTCTAGTTAAAATATCATCGCTATAAACATGGTTATCTTTCCCAGATGAACAGAACAGAGTCAGGCCCGTACGAAATGGAACGAGGTCGGGAGAACATGTACAACTTGGGTAATATAATATCGTATATGGACAATAAATTCCTTACCGTTTGGGGGGACCAATATTGCGATGCGATCAATGGTTCTGACTCTACAATATTCCCACCAATCGATGGGAACAACGTACCGGAGAAGCTATATTCCTTTGAACCAGATATTTGCAGGTAATCTTGACTCGTTATTGAAAATGTATACACAAATGTACACACACCACATAACATTATGAAGATCATCACTTAAGGCGTCACAGAAAACCGACGTGAAGCAACAGTGCTTGCATTTTTGTGTTTCGTTTGGTTAGTGAAAGCGCCGGAGGACTACCCCCCTCCACCTCCCCCTCCCCCATTTATTCAAGCACACATTTGCAACGCACTTGCTACTCCCCTGGTGTTACTAGTGTTTATGAGCGGTGGTGATCACTTAACAACAGGTGACCTTGACACTTATTCTTTTACTCCAATGATATAACAAAAAAATTAATTCTCTGGGTACCGAGTGAAAATCAACGCTGGAGGACTTAACTACAGCATATATCAATATATAGGGGAAAGTGGGGGAATTGGGAACACTTAACTTCAAACGCTAAAAAATAATAGAAAAAGGTTATAAACTAAGTCAAATTTTATTGCTACATGAACTTTAGTTATCTATGTATTGAGTAGTCATAAAACGTTATTTAAAATTTTTCGTTTTAATAAAAATATAACCGAAAACAAAAAACATTGCCGTTCCAGTTTATCCGATACCCTATGGGGTAATTGAGATCATCCCGTGGGGGAAAAGGGAATGGTATGAGGTAATTAAGAAAGACGTTTGATCGATCTTTCTTACGTAATTACAGCGCATCTGGAATAATTTGTAAAGTTTAAATATTTTTCCACAATCAACCAGCAGTTCCATGTGTAATTAGGAGGGTAAGGGGTAATTGGGAACGTTCCTAATTATCTACCTAATGCCGTTCCCAATTACTCGAATCAGTCAATATACATAAAAATGGCCGCCACTCTCAAAAGCATTTTTCATTAACTTCAATCTATGTTACATTTGAAAACAGATCTGCGTGTATGATATGAGCAAAAACATAATACCTTTGAACTCAAGAATATGATACTTACATGCGTTATAACTAATGACAAAAATTATATCGAAAATACAAAAATAATTGTTCGAATTACAGTGACAAAACTAGTGCGTCCTTTCAATCCTACTTTCGCATACGCAATGAATGGCTCTCCATTCAACCGTAGAATAGGTTCGCGACAGTGTAGTACGGGGAGATGTACTATTTATCTAACTGTTCCCAATTACCCGTCGCTCTCAATTACCCCACTCTCCCCTATATATCCGATATATATCAGTATATATCCGAGTCAGTACTCGAAGCCCATTTGCTACACACTAAATCTTAAATTGTTACGAGTATACTAGCTTCTACCCGCTACTTCATCCGCGTAGAATAAATTACTTTGGACTAACGATAACACGTAACGGAATATTTAAAAAAAAACAAAAAGATTTTTTTTTACATCAAAGGAGGCAAACGAACTGGTGGGTCACGTGATTTTAAGTGATCACCTACGTCCATAGACACTAACAACATCAGGGAAGTCGCAAGTGGGTTGCCAGCCTGTATATGGGAGAGAGGAAGGGGAAGGAAAGAAGAAAAGAGGAAGGGAGATGGGCCGCCTGCGCTCTCACTGACCGAACGAAACACAACAATGCAAGCACTGTTATTTCACGTCGGTTTCCTGTGAGAGGGGTGGTACTACTCCGGACGAGCCGACCTATTCATGCAGAAACCAGTAATAGCTTCAGCGTGGATCTACCACCGACCAGAAATATTCGCCATTGGTGCTCTGCTCCTATTGGTCTTAACGTGATGATATATCATATAACCTTCCTCGATAGTACTTCCTGAGATTAGCTCGTTCAGGCAAACTCTTCATATTTATAATATTAGTATAGACACATCAAATACACACACACAAATTCATAAAATTTAAACCTTGGGTTTTTTTGTCATGTAGTTGTTTTTATGTTGTATTCATAATTATGTGTTATTTAACTCTAATAGACTCTAAATATAGTTCGGTTATTGTGCATGAATGAAGCGAATGGAAAATAATACCACGGAGCATGAACTCTGAAATGCCACAAAATCTCCCTGGAGAGTTCTAACAAAGGGGGTACCATCTTGTTGGAATATTGAAATTATCAAAACACACTGTAATATAAGACCTAATAGAAAATGGCAAAAACAATTTGGACTATGGGTTGCCAAAAATAAAATAAACAAATAGTATAATCATTTTACCTTTCAATTCCCTTATCAAAGAAAACGATATTTTCGACAGTACAAGTTATCGAGTACAAATGAAATTCTACTTAAATATATTTTTAATTTAACGACAAAATTTCTTCTGATAATTATCGTTTACTTAGAATTTTACTTCAAAGAACTGCAAAATCTTAAATAATTTATATATACTCAGCATCAGATATCCATTTCAATGCATTACTCTGAGATCATTAAACTAAATCTTAACTCGATTCTAAAAGAGTTCGATAGTTGTTAGATGTGCTAAATATATGTATGCATTAAATTCTCCAAAAGAAAATTTTAGACAAATTTTTATTTTAAAGGCATATATATGTATAATACAACTTTGTAAGACTGAAGGAAATCTCTTTATAATGCAGAGATTTATTATGGAAGGTACAAAGTAATATTTAATCCACATGGGATATATTTAGTACCGTAGCAATGTTTGCATCACATTGTGGAGTCAGGAATAGTGGAAAAAGTCTTGCAACAACTATGTATGTAGACATCACACTATAACAAATCCTTCTTTGTTTTGTGTAATCTTACTTTTTCAAAGTGAAAACTTCTGTCGGCGCGTTACAGGAGATAAATTTATAATTTCGCGTTATGACATGCTACGTAAGCATGACCGGCCGTATTGCGCTTACGCCACTTGTGTCGGACTAACGACGCGTAGTATAAAGCCTTGTGTATATCGAATATTGATATTTTGTATCGAGGTTGTGCAATCTATCATATAGTAATTATAAATTGTATAAAAATGTGTATAATTGTTATTCGGAGTGTCAATAGATATGAAAACCTGACTAATGTTGATAATTTCAATCTACAAATTAATAAATTTATACAATTCTCACTATAATTAATTAATAAATTCAAAGCATAATACAATTATTGTATTGTATTGAGTTTTTTTTATTCTGTCGGCAGTTGTTATTACTACCTTGATTTTTCCTTCTGCATTTGCATTACATTATTGCAATAAAATCTTTCTTGTTACGGTGTTTGAATATTCTTGATAAACAGTGCGTGAGTTAGATCAAATTTCACAGTTCAGTGAAATAGTTTTGTGACATGACATAAATATACGCCATGAATCGCAACGGACTCTTTAAAATACGGACAGAAGTTAATAAACATAATCACGATCTAAACTAAAAATTACCAATAAATATTACCAAAGCAGTTTTTGGCGGGATTTTAGTCTGTCATGTAGTGGATTTTATATTTTATTCATTATCTTGTGTTTTTTTACTCTATATCTTGTACATTGTGGTGTTTTACGTAATATAGTTAGTTTATTGTGCATAAGTTAAGTGAATGGAAAATAATACCACGGAGCATGAAATTCTGAGATGCCACAAAGCTCCCTGGAAGGTTCTAACAAGGGAGCCACCATCTTGTTAGAATATTGACTCACACGACGCTTATAGTATTATTGACTACGCGACAACGACAGTAATAATCTGAAAGATTGATTACCAAAAATAAAGTTAAAAAAAAAGTAAAAATATTACCAAATACAACAATTGCGTATTAACCAAAACTTCGTTATATTTTTGTTACAATATAAATTTAATACATAGAAGTTGAGTCAAAGGGAACTTTTGGAATTTTGCAATAACACTTTTCGTTTCAGATCGCTGTATGTAAGTTTGGTCGGCAAAAGTACCCTTTTCAACATCAGTACTTATTACTATGAATTGTCTGAGTCAGCTCTGGCGGCGAAAAGTGCGAATCCGGACAATAAATGTTTTTGCAAAAAGTAAGTGCAAAATTCATTTTTTTACTAGCTGTCCCCGCGACTCCTTTTTTTTATATCAAAGGAGGCAAACGAACTGGTGGGTCACGTGACGTTAAGTGATCACCACCGTCCATAGACACTAGCGACATCAGGGACGTCGCAAGTGCGTTGCCAGCCTGTATATGGGAAAAGGGGGAGGGGAAGGAAAAGAAAAGAAGGAAAGAGGAAGGGACGTGGGCCTCCGGCTCTCTCACTGACCGAACGAAACACAACAATGTAAGCACTGTTATTTCACGTCAGTTATCTGTGAGAGGGGTGGTACTACCCCGGAGGAGCCGACCCATTCATGCTGAAACCAAAGATAGCTTCAGCGGGGCTCTACCACCTACAAAACCTTCCTTCCGTGTGAAACCTATAATCCTTCTCGAACTGACTACGCTATTGACCTAGCAAGGTCTTAACAGCTTCATCGGATGACTAAGACGAGCGCTTAAGGCACTCAGCCGATTTTGTTTTTGGCAACTAGCTCAAGGGTGCACGGCACACCTCAGCTTGGCTGTTGCCTGTTGCATGCAAAATCGCGACCTATCTTAGCGAACCTAGCTAACTATTCATATATGTTTGAGTTGTTGAAACGTATATGTGTACCAAGCATACACGCCTCAACAACTCCTCCATATATTTATTCATCGCAAAAATTTGGAGTTTTTTCAATTCGATAAGGAAAAAAAATAAATCCTTCACTAATCATCATCAATCAAAAATCATCTGAATATATTAATTTCTGATCTGAATATATTAACTTTTGATAGACCGAACCGATTTTAATGAAATTAAGACTGAATTTAACTCGAGGATATACTCTATGGTTTTGTTGAGATTCTATCGTAAACGAAGTACATTAGTCGTGATGCTTGTTCAAACAAGCAGACAGACAGACAAACGTTTCTAAAAATAAATTTAAATGCATATTATTAATTAGTCCTAGATATCTACAACATTTTTTGCACAAGAATCTAAAAGTTAGATTTACGTTCTTATTATATGTATAGATTTGTGCTTCCGATGTCCTTTTTTAACCGACTTTCAATACATCATTAGGTAGAGCACATATTCATATGTTTTATTTAATTTGGTTAATTTAATAGACTATTTATTTCCGATTTTTAGTGCCTTTTGGGTTTTTGATTGATACTGAAATCGGTTTTTTTTTTTTGAAAATTTACTTTATTCTTTTAACAGATATCGTTGCTACAGGATATAATATAATAATACTAAATTCATATTTAATATCAATTAGCTGATATAAAAAGAATACACAGCTGAATGAAGATTACTATAGTTCAATAAGTAGGAAATAAGAAAAAGATTAAAAATAAAAAAATTGAATCCTTCACAAAACGACATTAAAATCAACGAGTAATTTAATCCTCTGATTAAATATTATTATAAGGACTTAATTAGACTTAGTTAATAAATAAGATCTTAAATATGATTTTAATGAATCGAAATGAAATTACCTGACAATTATATATTTTTGTTAAACGTAGAGAAACGATCTAGAAATTACCTTTCAAATATGACTAACTTTTATTTCACATCACCTAAATGTATAAATATTAATGTAAGATAAAGAACTTGTATCCATTTTTAGAAGCTTTCAGTATGCTAATTATTTTACCTTTAGTTACGTAATATACAGACGGGCAGCTGAAAAGCTGTAACAAGTATATATTGTACAGTACATATATTGAAGTTAGATGATGAATATCTTTAACGGTTAATTTAATAGACTTATTATACGAGACCAATTTGGAGGGCAGTAAATTTACTATAAAACTATGAGATGCGAATATAATTTTTTTTTGTTAACGAGTTCTAAAATTCATAATAGGAAAGAAAACTACCTAAAAATAATCAAACTTCAACCTTCAATAACTTTTAAATGATGAGGTTTACAAAAAATTGCAGATCTTTTTTGTAGACAATTAAATTTCCTGCAAATATATAAGACGAGATTTTTTTTTTTTTTCAAATAGTGAACTCTGAGATATGAACTTTTCTTTCTAACAATAAGGAAAAATAAAAAAACTGAGAGGTGGAAGACTTTCCTATTCAAGTTAAGAGCTCATACTTGAATAGAAATTTTTTGAGTTGTGTACCAACCTATTTTTAAGAGTATATAGTAAAAAAAAATATTGTTGATTTTTTGACCCACTCTAAATTATAACTGTAATGGGACAAGTATAATATTAATTGACCGCCTAAAGGTTCATTAAGATTGTACCCTTGCCTCGACCGTAAATATATGAATGTCAATGGAATAATTTAACTCTATATGTGCTTCATCGTCACAAATAAACAAAATATGAGTCATCGAACGTGGAGACGAACAAAATTGATTTCTAAAAATAGCCGGTCTTGAACTTTGTAAAATCGTTCGAATAATGACATCAGTCTTCTAGAGATTTTTACCTTCCTGACATGCATGCGTGCCGCGGTGTGTCTCAGCAATGTTTTTACAAACCACAGAATTAACACGTTAACATACAAGTTGTTTAATAAAATGTAATTCTAAATAAAGTTGGCGTTACACAAAAAACAGAATACGTTCGTCTGTATCATCACAGTTATGAAATCACTAAGAATAATCTTGTTATATTTCACTTCATTCAGGAACCGTATAATAAGTTTAATGTAAATTTCAGGCTAACTAGATATACTAAAAAGCGTCTGCGTTAAATTACAATATTAAATTTAATAATACATAATCTTGAGTCTCTTAGTATTAGTATACGAATTTCTCAGAGTAGTAATAATATTCGTCCAATAAGACAGGCGAAGGAATTAATCCATACTGCCAACGAATTTCTCAATCTCTAGTAGTAATCGTATTCGTCCAATAGAACATGCGAAGGAATTAATCCATACTGCCAATTCTGAAGTTTCCAATATATGTGGTTATTGTATACTCTTTAGTGAGTTTTATTCTATGTTCAAGTTAATATAAAGGCATACACGCCAAATCTTCTATATAATATTTCGTACATCTTTAACCATCTATTTTATCTTAATTTTCAAGTCGTTTTTTTGCCTATTCTGAAATTGTCAATACGGATAGTTCTTAAGTATTCTTTAGTCTGTTTTCTTCTATTTTCAAGTTAATGTAAAAGCATAAGCACCAAATCTTCTATATAACATTTCAGATATTTTTTATCTTCTTAATCTTCGAATAATCATAAAAAAATGTTCTGATATCTCCAAGTGTTTAGTTGATAAAGTAAAAATTAGGTTTAAAATTATCAGGATAAGTTAGGAGATCGATATTCAAGTAAAGTGTCGTGCGGCTATTTCAATGTTATAACAAGATGGTGGTTCTCTTGTTACAACTTTCCTGTGAATTTTTGCGGCATGTCAGAATTCATGGTCTGTGGTATTAGTTTCCATTCACATCACTTATGCACAATAAACTAACTATATTACGTAAAACACCACCAAATTTACAAAATATAGAGTCAAATAATTCAAGATTGTAAATAAAATATAAAATTCACTACATGACAGACTAAGCGCCCACCAAAAACTCTCTTTTGGTTAATTATCTAAATACTTTGTACAATAAAGAATACATAATGTATATATATATATAATATAGATTTTTTTTGTTTCTGTTCCATTCTAAGGAAAAGCAAAGGTATCTAGACCATGCAGCCAAGTCAGACGTCATTACACAATCATAATATGAGTATATGCAGACCTTTTTTGTCACTTTTTTTTGGGGCGTGGTAATTTCCGAAAAGTTAAGTCTATTTTTAATACCTCTACTACAGCGACAAATTACTTTGCGACGCGGTAACTGTTCAAGAAATATAGATTAGTGTTGGATTTGGTTAATTTGGGCCAATAATTTTTTTTTGTTAAGTTACGAAAATTGATTTCTTTTAAATTTTCAATTTTTCAAATTTTATGACAATTTTTCGACATCATCGAAATTTCCTTTAATTATACTTCGTGCCCCCGTGTGCCCCCATTAAACAGCCCTATGTAATGCAGTGCGTATCTTTCTTCAGTTAGCGTCGCGAAAGTTTTGCCAGTGTCAACATTTAATCAAACATTCGAAGCTAAACTTATTCAATTTTAACATCATAATTAAATTACATCGTTAACCATATATGTTGACGTTACAGTGATAACATTATTAAAACTGTAAAAACGTTTGATAATTCTTAATTGATAGTCGAATTTAGGTTAATCGCGCCCAGTAATGTTAATGTCAATATTATTTATTAAAGATTCCGAGATAAAAATATTTTATAAAGATCCAAACTTAATCAAGTTCTTCTTCTTCTATTTTATTTTTGGCAACCAGTCTTTATTTAGTAGACTATTACTGCCATTGTCAAGTGAATAACGATATTACAGGTTTAATGATGTAACTTCAATGAACTAACAAGACGGTAGCCATCTTGTTAGAACTTACTTGGGAGTTTTTGTGGCAAATCGGAATCCATGCTCCGTGGTATTATTTCCGATCCACTTCACTTGTGCACAATAACCAACCTATATTACATAAAGCACCACCAACCTTACATAATATAGAGTCAAATAACACAAGATTATGGATAAAATATAAAGACCACTACATGGCGTTCCAAGATCCCGCCAAAAACTCCCTTAATCAAGTTGTCAAAAATGTTATGCCTAAACCCGTACTACATTTTGCCCACTTCCTTAATCAGACCTTACAAGGTTTGTTCTCATTGAACAAATGAAGATCATTGTTTTAATTGTAAAACAAACTATTTCCATAACAAAGTCAATAATGGTACATTTCTATATCATTATGTTTTATAAAGAATATAGCATTTACAAAAACATTGAAAATGCCTTTGTTTGAATAAAAATAAGCCGACGTTATGTAATCAACAACATAATAAACATCAGAATAATGGCCCCGTACGTGACTGCGTTTTGTCACGTTCGTATGGTTTTGATATAATCATGTGAAATCACGAGTTTTATTTTGTACTAGCCTCTGCCCGCGACTTCCTTCGCCCGGAATAGTTACTTTGGGCTGACGCTAATACACAGTGGAAGCTCTCAAGGAAAAAAACTCCGATTTTGAAACATTCTTCATTGGTACTCTGCTCCTATTGGTCTTAGCGTGATAATATACAGTCATCCTCGATAAATGAGCTATATAACACTGAAAGAATTTTTCAAATCGGACCTGTAGTTCCTGTGATTACCCCTTACAACGACACAAACTCACAAAATTTGCCTCTTTATAATATTAGTATAGAAGTATAGATAACGCCCTTAAGCAATAGTAGTCCAGTGAAGCTGTGAAGGCCCTAAATAAGGCCAATAGCGTAGTCAGTCACAAAAAAAGCCCTTAAGCAAGACACAATTCAAACTGAAATGTATTAAAACAATATTATATTTTCATTATAGTCCATCCATCCATCATCCTGATGTATGCTCATCGTTTGTAGCCTTCAGATTCTCTTGATAACATTTAGATACGAGTCCAGAAAATAAATATGAAGCGACTTATTGGAACCTAAAGTTTTATATGTAAATAGAACCTCTTTAATAGAGTCTCTATGGTTATTAATCTTTTAATTTCCCATTTAATATTTAAACACTTGTTTGGGAGTTTTTAGCGGGATCTTAGTCTGTTATGTAGTGGATTTTATATTTTATTCATAATGTTGTGTTATTTGACTCTAGATTTTGTAAATTTGGTGGTGTTTTACGTAATATAGTTAGTTTATTGTGCATAAGTGAAGTGAATGGAAAATAATACCACAAAGCATGAAATTCCGAGATGCCACAAAAACTCCCTGGAAGGTTCTAACAAGGGATCCACCATCTTGTTAGACGTTGAAGTATAGTTGGGTCAGGGTAAAGAATCAACACTTCGTAGGTATTTTCAATATTTAATTGGGCAGAGCTTCGCCTCACAATAGTTTGTATATAAAAAATGTGTAGATAGCACCGACATCTTGCCTTTTATAGGCCGAACTATGTAAGTCAAGGCAATAATTATTCACATATAATTCTACAAAATAATTAAAGTAACACTAAAATAATAAATAACGTTCAAATTAATGTTATTTAAGCAATACAATCATTTTATACGATTATTCTTATTTATGTATATGTAATATGTTGTGAAATGTCGACCAGCGACATCTTGCCTCTTTTAGGCCGAACTATGCAAGTCAAAGCAATTATTATACATAATTATACAAAAGTGATAAATAACGATCAAAATAATATTATTTAACCAATTCAAACACTTTATACAACTACTGTTATTATCATATTATACAATTATTCTTATTTATGTATTTTAATGTTTCGATATAAAAATGTGTATGTATAGATCAGCGACATTTTGCCTTTTATAGGCTGAACTATGAAAATCAAAGCAATTACTATTTCCTCGTAATTCTGCATAATAATTTATGTAACACAAAATAATCAAACTATAATTCAAGTGACAAAATTAAATTAATGTTATTAGAGTATTATATGAACTATTTATAATTAATAATCTTATACATTTTTATTATGGCGGCGCTAGCGTCTGCGATCCGGTAGCGTTGTGGTCTTGCTTCCCGGACGCCATTACGACGCTTGTAATATTATTGTACTATCCATTGAAAGAAAACGTTGACACCGGCAAGGGCTTCTGCGGAGCCAAAATAAGAAACACTTGTTTGAAGTTTTTGGCGCGATCTTGAAATGTTATGTACTGGATTTTATATTTTATTCGTAATCCTGTGTTATATGGCTCTACATTTTGTAATATTAGTGGTGTTTTACGTCATATAGTTTAGTTATTGTGCACAAGTGAAGTGGATGGGAAAGCATGATTCTGACTTGCCACAAAAACTCCCTGGAAAGTTCTAACAATACGGCCACCATCTAATTAGTTCATTGAAATGATCACAAGAAACTTGTTATATCATCATCTACTCAACAATGGCAGTAATAATCTTTAGAAGATTTGTGGCTAAAAAATAAATAAATAAAACATAGCCATGCTGTTTATTGTAAGACGGCGAATATTTCATCAAAATTTAGGTCTTTTCAATTCTCTAATTTGAAGTTCAATTAAAATGCCTTCATAATTTTACTATCACTTTTTTGGGGAATTTCTTTTTTAAATATATAAACTCAACTCCATCTTGATTTAATGCCTTTACAAAATGTTCTATTAAAGAAAATTCTTCGAAATTTTTTTACAAATATTTCCTCACAGTAGTCCAAGTCGTTTGTTCTGTTCCTATTGTCCTATTTGTATAAAACGTAAGAATATGTGATGTAAGTCTTTTTCGAATCGAAAAAAAAACACACACGTGTAACAAATATGTGGAAGTTAAGTTTTGTTTTGACGAGTTATTGAAAAACTAAAATGCTCGCGGTAGCACTTCAAAATCATATCAGTAAACATTTTCTATTTTTTTTATAACCTTAGACGAGCACATACATAACAAAAAGATTTAGGATCGTTAATACATGTCATTTACAATACGCATAAATAAAATAATTAATTCAAATCAATACAATTTAAATTAATACAGAAAGCTAAAATGTATAACCGAGAAACTTTTTGAATCTATCCATGTGTTTCTTTTCAAAGTTTTAATATTAATTTTATTATACAACCAACTTCTGCCCGTGACTTTGTCCGGGTAGAATAGTTACTTTGAGCTAAAGTTAATACGCAACAGAAGCCCTTGAAAGAAAAAGAAACGATTTTGAAACATTCTTCATTGGTACTTCGCTCCTATTGGTCTTAACGTGATAATGTACCTTATATTATAAATAAACTAATATACCTTCCTTGATAAATAAACTATCTAACACTGAAAGAATTTTTCAAATCGTACCAGTAGAGTCTGAGATTAACACGTTCAAGCAAGCATTATATTATCCATAGATAATTAAAATCGACCTGAAAAATCACCAGAATCTTGAACAAAGATCCCTTCCTAGTCTTGGATCGTCATATTTGAAACAATACACATTTATTATTTTATTCTGAGTTGTTCGCTAGTTTATTTTCTAAATCTGTTTATAAAATATTTTTAAAAGTGAAGAAGTTCTGAGATAATAAAACATAATAATTAATTACCTACGTTACCGCTGGAGATTTCACATTGCATCTTTAATTTGATTTGGTTATATATTTTAATTTTAAGTAATTTAGTTCATTGATTATTTGGCGCCGACTCAAAATCATTTAGGTATACTTACATTACTTTAAGAACTTAGTTATAAGGTTAATAAAGTAAAGAGTTCATTATTTTTTACTTCTCAGTTTTTTCGGCGGTTTAGGTTTTTGTTAAAAAGTTATTTTATAATTTTTTGTGGCTATAATCTACTAATTACTATATGCTTAATTTATTTGTAATACACAACTCAGAAGCTGAATTATAAATCATCCCCTGTTTTCCTAACCTTGGGATTGTTTTTCTACACTTGGGGTTGTTTTTTCTTTTCAAAATATATATTTGACCAACTTCGGGGTATACTCTTTCAAATCAAAGAATATTAATTAAAGTCGGACTATTCTGTCAAAAGTTATGCGCGGTCTTAGATATAATCAGTGACTGAACAATCAATAATTCTCTGTTTTCATAGCTTTAGGGTTGGAATATTATTCCTAAATTTATATCGGACCAACTTCGGAGTATACCCTGTCCAATAAAAAAAGAATTTTTAAAATCGGCCTATATTGTTATATTATAAATCGGCCTATATTGTAAAAGTTATGCGTGATCATACATAATATATATATATATACGCGTCGAATTGAGAACCTCTTCCGTTTTTTTCATCGGTTAAAAATACAACTGATATTAAACTGATAATTAAAGATTGAAGACCCCTCTTATTTGAAGTCATTTAAAATGAAATTTAACTTGATCCCACGAAAACTGATATTTGAACGAACAAAATATGAGTATTTTCGTTATGGAGATGTGAGCAAATGCTCTACCACAATGTGTTCTAATGTTAAATAGCCAAGTGGAGAAAATGATAAATATGCAAAACATAGAGAGATAAGCTCTCATGGGTGGCTGGCGGAACAAACACATAGATGCTTGGCAAGCCTTAATGAGACTAGTTCAACACATTACTTAATCGGACTTCGTATGGCTTAATGGATACTGTATTTAGTAATTATTAATTTCAGGAACTGGAGTGCAAACCATGACGGTTGTCTCCTGATGGGTTTATTGAACCTCATGCCGTGTCAGGGAGCGCCAGCCATTGCATCCCTACCACATTTTTACCTAGGCTCTGAGGAATTACTCGAATTTTTCGACGGCGGTATAATGCCTGATAAGGAAAAGCACAACACATACCTTCATATTGATCCAGTGAGTAATATATACATAGTTTCCGTCACACTGTATCATTATTTGGACAGATGTCTGTGAGCATGTAATCATTTTGACAACATCCCCTTCACAAAACTATTCAAAATATATTTCAATAGATAATAGGATTTTCACTGTCCCAAACTAACACAAGATAGTTCCTCTATCACAAACGAACATATAATAATTATTTTGTACAAGCAAAATACGGTTTAGGTCACAAAACAGTTCCTCAATCACATACCAACATGTAATATGAACATCTATTTCTGCACCAAATGACCAAGAAATATTCTTCTATTCCGAACGAATAGGACATATATAGGACAGTTACCGTGTTATTCCAAACACGAAATAGACCCGTTGGACCGGTATTTCTACAACTAAACAATATAATTCATGCTTTATCAGTTTAAATCAAAGTGTACGTACAGTTCGATAGCTCGCAAAATACATTCTAGGTATACTCCATCTTTGAACCCAACTCTTAAAATGTTTTATGTTGCAAAGTAATGAAGTACGCGTTATTGATGTTAAACGATCCCTACAACCAAAAATTATATACATGTAAACATCAAAAGAACCGCAATCGTAAAACCAGTCATGATGGCTTGCAACCCTTGAGAACTCTGTTTACTATGACGTGAGTAATGCTGCTTTGCAGTGGAAAAAAGTGTACAATTGATTTTTTTAAGAGAAAACTTCTGTAGGCGCGTTGTGTGGTATTTTTTTGGCAAGGGATAAACTTATACTTTTGCGTCAGGGACATGCTAGTAAGCGTGACCGACCGTATTGTGCTTACGCTTCTTGTGCGAAACTAGTGACGCGTAGTATCTCGGCCTGTGTTCATATTTTCCTGCTCATCATATGTATGATTAACTAATCTATACTAATATTATAAAGCTGAAGAGTTTGTTTGGTTGTTTGGTTGATCGCGCTAATCTCAAGAACTACCGGTCCGATTTGAAAGTTTCTTTTAGTATTAGATAGCTCATGTATCGAGGATGGCTATACATATCATCATATTAAATCCAGTAGGAGCGAGCACTAATGAAGAATGTCTCAAAATCGGGCTATTTTTAGAGCATCCGCTGCGTGTCAGTATTATTTTTGCGTTACCATGGTAACATTCTATCAGAAATAATACCAGGGTTTATTTTGTGTTCCTGTTCAATAGTTTATTTTACGTTATTTTTAATTCTATTTTTTGATTATACGTAGTACGTTGCTATCGCAAACATTTTTAAAGTCTATTTTGTGCTGCTATTCTAAAAGGTTAGTAGACAAGACAGACGAAGGAATTAATTCATACTGCCAATTCTGAAGTTGTCAATATAGGTAATTCTTATGTATTCTCTTCCGAGTTTTCTTCTATATCTAAGTTAATGTAAAGGTATAAGCGCCAAATCTTCTATATAATATTTCGTAAATTTTTATCTTCTTAATTTTCTAGACTACAGAATTCATGCTCCGTGGTATTATTTTTCATTCTTTTCACTTATGCACAATAAACAAACCATATTAGATAAAACGCCACCAATTTAACACAATATAGAGTCAAATAACACAAGATTATGAATAAAATATAAAATCCCCTACATGACAGACTAAAATCCTGCCAAAAACTCCTCAAAAAATTTATTCTACATTAGTTTTGTTCCCGATATTTGGTTTGTGAATAAATACTTTTTGATGAATACGATGAATAAATATAATTGAAAGTCATATGTTTGTATGTGATTTAAATTATAGCAAGGTATATTAGTAACTTGATTATATCAAAAATATGGACATATTATACCTATATAATAAAAGATTTAACACATATTGTTCGATAATGTATAGCTTAATATTTTCATTACTTTCTTATATAGTGTAAGTGAGCACTGAGGGTGATACGATGATAGTAGTTTAAAGTTCCAGCTATGTGGCTTATGATAACTCCCATCCCATTCGATACACTATTAGTATTATTATATTACATATAGTACATTATATATATATAATGTACATGTTACCTGTTACTGTAGATGATGTGCGTGTCATACTTCCAAATATTTTTCAAAGAGTATTATTGTTATTTACACATCTAATAACAATTTTAAATATATTTAATATATTTAAAAAACGCGTGCGAAGCCGCGGGTAACAGCTAGTAAACTATATAAAAACGTAAAAACTAGAATAATGTTAACCATTGTAATTTAAAAGTTATGAAATATCAAAAGATAATGACGTAAATACCTGACCAAATTATTAAAGTATCCTATCCCACGTAAAAAAGGTTGCAATTTATAGAAAGGAAATGTTCTAATTTACGCTATAAAAGCACAGAACAGCTTACACTAAGCGTGACATTTTTCTCGGTACCGCTTGCCTTTCAAAATGAATCGCTCAATTAAAAACAAATGTATACTATGTATAATAGATTCATAGAAAAACATATTTAAGCAGGTGAACTCATACATTTATAATTAAATATGCCTTAATTACAGGTTTCCGGAGCAGTAATAAAGGGTCTGAAAAGGCTGCAGTTTAATATAGAACTTCGTAATATACCGAGCGTACCTCAGTTGAAATACGTTCCGACCGGCTTATTCCCGCTGTTGTGGGTAGAGGAGGTAATAAAAATGTTATTTCCTTTTTAGGAACTATTTTCTTTTAATTAGCGGAATATGAGTAACGGCCGAAGGAGTATAACTTCAATTTTTTTTTATATTAGAAAATGTAATAGAGATCTTTTTTAAATTATGAATATATATAATATTAGTTTCCGGCAACAGCTTTGCTCATGTTAATACTCTAAAAGATATTTATAAATCTTTTAGTGTATGCACAATTAAATGAGAATTGGTTGAATAGTTAGGGGGGATACATAACAAATGAACTCACATTTTCATTTATAATAGTAGTTGTAACGCGTGAAAATATTGAGTAACTACGCTTGTTATGTCATCTTAAAATAATGCTGGCATATTGAGGATGAATCAGCATCAATGAAATACAATATTTTAGGAGGACAAACAAAAGGCTGAGGACTAGCAATCCGATGATAATTCGTTAGAACCAGGAAAAAAAACAATTATGTAACATTACATACAACAAATATACCCAAACATTGACAGAGGAACTTTAAAAAGGTTTTGAGCGCAAAGGTCGAAAGCAAAAATAGGCAGTTAATAGTAATATTAGTCGACGAATGTTTTACGTAATCTTTGGGCTCAGTAAAATATTTAGAATATAATTTACACAAATGAGTAATTAGCGAATGAGTCATAGTTCTCAATGAAGGAAAAACATCGGGGTGAAACCATAGTTTGGAAGAAGTGCTTTCTGTAAGTCCTTCTGGCTAGCACTATCACCCTGAAACTGAAAATCTGTCACCAAGCACCTGTTGGTGTGTTCCGACTGCTAAACTTCAGAATTACTCCCCGTCTAGGTATAACGTGTTTACAACCTTAGACTACAAGGCTATAACGTCGGTTAAAAGTTCGAACCTTGTACCAACGATTTTTTCGGAATTCGCGTACATTTACTAAATTTTTCACTAGTTCTTCACTTAGTAATACTATTCAACTGACGGTGAAGGAAAACATCGTAAGGAAACTTGAAGCTGAGAAATGTTCTTGTAGTCCTACATATATTTTTTTTATGTCATTGGAGGCAAATGAACATGCGGGTCACCTGATGTTAAGTGATCACTACCGTCCATAGATACAAGCAACACCAGTGGAGTCGTAAGTGCGTTACCAACCTGTGTTTCGAGGTGAGGGAAAGAGGAGGGATGGAGGTCCTCCGGCACTTTGACTAAACTAACGAAACGCAACAATGCAAGCATTGTTACTTCACGTCAGTTTTCTGTGAGAGGGTGATGCTACCACAAACAAACCGACCCATTCATGCTGAAAACAGTAATAGTACTAAAACGTACACCTAGCAAAATATAGAAATGTGGATTACTCAGAATATGAAATCGCCAATACGTCGTGGGCTGACATGCTGATTATGCCCTTACCTCCCTTAGAGAAGAAGCTTATAACCCTGCAGTAGGTATCTGGGTTTAACTCATCACAACATCTCGCCTTTTCAAAGGGCGAGAAAAAAATGAGCACGTCATCACAGTCTTTGATAATTATTTCAGGGTGCAGAAATTACAGAGTCAATCCGTCAGGAGTTACGCGACGCACACACTTTACTTTCATATGTGGAAGTAGCGCGTTGGGTTATACTGGGAATAGCATTACTGGCAGCTATAGTTGCGGCCGTTGCACTCGCGCGCTCCGCCGCACTTATATCCTGGCCTCGAAATAGCAACTCAGTTAGCTTTATATTAGGGCCCGGAATACAAAACGCAAATAAGGTTAGGCAGTAAATTTATATATTACATAGGTATATTGTATATGTCACAAACATGACAAGTTAAAACCAAAAAATATTAACGTTGCACTTTTTAGTTTTATTTTTGGCAACCAATCTTCTAATAGATTATTATGTATGAGAATAGGTGATGATTTTGTAAGTTTATTGTGATCATTTCAATGTTTTAAAAAGATGGTGGCTCTCTAGTTGGAACTTACCAGACTTACCATGCTCCGTGGTATTATTTCCCATTCACTACACTTCTGTACAATATCTAAACTATTACGTAAAACACCAACAATATTAAAAATTACAGAGTTAAATAGCACAAGGCTATGAATAAAATATAAAATCCACTACATAACATTCCAAGATCACGCCAAGAACTCAAAAGTTGCATTTTCTTTACTATAATATTATTAAGCATGTGATCACGCTCAGTTGAGCGAACCATATTCTACAATGAGTCGCTTAACGCTGTGAAACTTTCGCTCTGTTGAGTATGTTTTTTACCTTGAGTATTTTAGTGGTGTCGCTATAAATTGTATAATAATTAATAGGTACTTATGTTATGGGTTTGATTGTTAAATAAAAATTAAATAAAAATAGATTTGTTTTCTTTCCATAGAGGATTTACGCTCATTTTACTTTTAATGCGATTTATATTACAGGAACCGAAAGTTTGAGCAATTTCTAATATGGGTTTTCATGAATCACTAGAAACCAATGGCAAGGATTCAGTATCATAAGTCTGCTCTATCAATATATCCTTGATAATTTAATGTATGTCTATAAACACTTAGATAAGTTACATTTCGTAGACCTACCCGAGGTCTGTTTAATCCAAAAAATACGTAAGTTATAACAAATTAACCATTCTATCTTTATGTCTTATACATTCTGTCTTATTCATTAGCTCAAAGACATCAATAACAGTTTTGAAGGTATTAACGTTACGTCCCACAAAAGATCCCAAAACACATTTTTTTTTTATATCATAGGAGGCCAACGAACAGATGGGTCACCTGATGTTAAGTGATCACCACCGTCCATAGATACTTGCAACACCAGGGGGGTTGCCAACCTGTATTTGGAAGGAGGGTGGGGGAGGGGCAGGAATGGGAAGGGGAGGGTAGGTGGGTCTCCGGCTCTCTCACTGACCGAACGAAACGCAACAATGCAAGCACTGTTACTTCACATCGGTTTTCTGTGAGAGGGTGGTGCTTCCCCGGACGAGCCGACCCATTCGTGCTGAAAACAATAATAGCTTCAGATTGGCTCTCCCACTACCCTTGGCTCTACCACTACCAGCTTGATTCTACTACTACCAGCTTGGCTCTATCACCAACATTACAATTCTACCAGATAATAAGTTTAAACATCACGTCAAAGAGGTTTTTCTTTCTGTCATAACAAAGGTGGATTTCATTTTCGTAATATAATTTGAATCTGTTAAATTTAAAATACCTAAAAATATTTTTATTTAAATCCGAATTATCTGCGATGGACTAGTTCGGATCTGTACAGATAAATGATATTTAAAAGTAGATCTTCTAAAAGCATATAATAAAGTACGTCGATTCTTCTCGATGTTTGTATTATTTTCATAACTCGTGCTAGAGTTTTGACGTTCATAGGCGCCTTCTTGGAGTCTTTACTAGATATTTTGGATTTAATTTCATCCGAACTCAGTTTATTCATTTATAGCATACAATATTACATTTGCATACATCCAAATCTTATATATAGCTTTTTTTTAAAGCCTCAGTGAAATCTGATATGTCAAAGCGTATTCCCAGTAACGCTGTTCAAACACCGTAGTTGACAGCGACAAGAATATTCCTTTACACTTTACAAGGACTTCGATCTCTCTTAACGATGAAATGAAGTTATGGCCTGAACAGTAATACACATGCCTTGGATTTTTTTTCCAACTGATGACGCTGTTGACCTGGCAAGGTCTTAACAGCTTCACCGGACTACCACTGGCGTTAATGCGTACCAAACAGTACACACCTATAAGCAACTTACTAATAGATGGTCAACTAAAAGGTAATAGCAAGCACTCAAAATGTCCTACGAAGGTTTTTTTAAATGGAAACTGAGGCTCATGGAAAGGTTTGATTTGCCATCATTATTACATTGCGGCTGAAATAAGTTGTAACAAACAACTGCAGAAAATTAACTCTTTATGTATCTGTAAACGCCGCTCTTATCTACATTTTATATTTGTTACTGTATAAATTTGTATTTAACACTAACGGGCCCGGCGGACGTAGTCATGCCTTGATAATAAAAATGTCCTAAAATTCAACCGCAGCGCCACCATCCAAGTCCAATTGTGAATCTAAACCCTTCTTGAATCCACCTGAACACTCACAACCTTTTTTTATCAAAATCCGTCTTGCTGTTTAGGGGGAGATCAGTTACATATACACAAAGTAAAATTATATATATAGGTTCAAAGTTCAAAGTCATGATGGTGGAGTAGGTTGACCGGTGGAATTACAATTTAATGTCCGCACGTTGGTATATACCAACGAATTTTTCAGAATTCGTATATAATTACTAATTTTAAATGGTAGCATTATCTTCTGGTACTGACGGAAAACATCGTGACGAAACCTAAACTTTTGAAATGTTCTTATAGTACCACCGAACATGGGAAGATTATAGAACTGTGTATTTCTCGGAGATCGAAACCTGCTGGGGTGGTGGTTATGCTCATACCTTCCTTCGAGACAAGGGCTATGGCCCTATAGTGGATCTCTTACAGACTGATAGGATAACTATGTCCAATAAAATACTAAACGCAAATCATATGCAAAAACTTAATACAAGCACTATATGCAGCGTATTATCTCATCTCCAAGTGTACGTTTACAGCTTATCAATTTCAGTATGTGATAAGATTATTTTGATTTAAGCTTATCATTCTTATTGCGTAATTTCTATTATCCAATTTCCAAATAACTATAAGAATGCAGTAATATGGAGTTTATTTAGAAACATGTAACTGACTATCGCCAACGACTTTATCGACTTTGAATTACAACATTGCAGTCCAAACAATACGAGCGCATCTGCCATTTTTACAAGCTAATATATAGTTTGCATTATTTGTAAGTAAGGTTAGACCTTGCAAGCTGTATTGGAACTAGTTTTTTCAGACCTACGACTTTGCAATTTTGCACGTTTATTCAGTCCTAATTCAATACATGAAATTTTATACAACGTGCCATCTAAGCAATGCTTAAATATAAAAGCTTGTTTTTAAATATTAATTAATTTGCAATATAACGTTTTATATGTATTCAGAGCTCAGACATACCAACATCGATTTATATGTATAAATAGTGTATTTATATGTATAAATAGCATTTATATGTAGATTATTTTTTATGTATCATACATACATATCTTCGTTTATAAGTTGTATTGTCTTGATTGATTTAATATCACGATCACAACTGATTTTATATGACGACGAGAGCGAATACTGAGACATTGGCTCTGAATTTATTCTGGTACTACTATCGGAAATATATAAATATCTTGTACTGTCTTATTTGTTTTATTATTGTAGGTGGTAGAGCCACCTTGATGCTATAACTGGTTTCAGCGTGAATGGGTCGGCTCGTCCGGGGTACTACCACCCTCTTACAAAAAACCGTCGTGAAGTAACAGTGCTTGCATTATTGCGTTTCGTTCGGTTAGCGAGAGTGCCAAAAGGGCCATCTCCTCCTTCCACTTCCCTTTTCTCCCATTCATCTAAGCACAGGCTGGCAACGCACTTGCAACTCC
The DNA here is from genome assembly GCA_014332785.1 of Antheraea mylitta. NCBI lineage: Eukaryota > Metazoa > Arthropoda > Insecta > Lepidoptera > Saturniidae > Antheraea > Antheraea mylitta. The sequence goes on along the minus strand of JACEII010000017.1, from coordinate 2,323,500 downwards.
TCTGGTGTTGCTGATGTCTATGGACGGCGTTGATCACTTAACATCAGGTGAACCGCCTGTCCGTTTACCTCTTATATGATATATAAAAAAAAAACAAATATTGAAAATAATCATAAAATATTCATTACAAGTTCGTAACCTTCAATGTTTTATTTTAGCATTAAATGACTTTATTTCCCGTAAATCTCAGTTTAACAAATCGCTGATTACATTTTTTTAAACAGAACCCTGATCATCTTATTACACGTGTGAGAAATTACATTCCTTTGACTACAGTAGTCAATGTAAAATAAAAATAAATTAAAATTAATATTATGTATAAACTGTTTTCCTACATCCTTAAGATAGTAGATAGATAAAGATAATCTTGAATATATTAGCCTTATAATCAGTCTGTGCATATCCAGTACCGGATGACTTTCGTCATTATGGCCGGCATGACAGCGGCGAGCAGCGATGGATAATCTGTCTTTCGGTGGTCGCCAGTTTTTGGATTGTATTATGCTTACCATCAGGCATAGTGCAGTCACTTTGTCGTGCTTCAATAAAAAAAAAATTTCACCAAGTCTCGTACTACCTTTATATTAAACTTTGCTGTCATCGTTTGATATATTTCGTCGCGAAAATGTAACATTTAGACAACGCAATACGCATTCATAATATTACTCTCGATAAAAAATAGATATATGTATTTCCTTGAAACTTTTTGTAGGTGGTAGAGCCACGCTGAAGCTATTACTTGATTTTAGCATGAATGGGTTGGCTCGACCAGGGTAATACTACCCTCTCACAAAACATCGACGCGAAGTAACAGCGCTTGTATTGCTGCCTTTCGTTCGGTCATTAAGAGCGCCGGACGACCATCTCCCCCTCCCCTCCCCTCCCCTTCCACAAACACAAGCTGATAACGCACGTGCGACTCCTCTGGGGTTGTAATTATCTATAGACGGCGGTGATCACTTAACATCGAGTAACCCGTCTGTTCATTTGCCGCCTATGATATAAAAAAAAAAACCTTTGTCTTTTGTACTTAACTTCGCGTATGTGTTTTTAAAAAAGGAATGAATGGCTCAAATAAATTAAAAACATATATTATTTAACGAATTTATTCAAAATTCAGTCGCTATCTGAGAAAGTGCCGCGACCACTGGACTCGCGATCTGTGTCCATCTCTTCTACTTCTTGTTTAGGATTCAATTCCCCGACCGTTTTTATGCATCGTATCGTATATTTATTGAAATCGCATCTGAAACAATACAATTATTATTTTAATATTATTCATTTCACTCATAAGGGTCACACGATTATTAAGTGGACAGTGCAGCCTATAGTTTTCTACACCTAATCTTAACTGGACGGCAGTCTTGAGGCCGTTCATAATAATAGGTTAATTCTCGAAGTGCTAAATAGCAAAACATATACGGCATAAATAGTTCGCATAGGCTCTCCCAATCTCGCACGGGATATACTACTATTTGCACTGGTTCTACCACCCTTCGCACAGACTCTACCACTATTTGCACAGACCCTACCACTATTTGCACAGACTCTACTATTCTTACAGAGGCTTTACAACTCGTGCAAAAGTTCTACCATTCTCGCACGGAGACTACTATCTTGCAGAATTTACCAATCTTTGAACAGACTCTTCCACTCTTCGACAGACAGCGTTTTTTTTTTTAAAGACAGAAGTTAAAAACCTAAAGGTTTCGTATAATTTTAACTTTGGTATTGAAAAATCCAATTTATCAAAAGTCATAAGAGACCTATTTTGAAGAAATGTACAGTACGACCTATTATAGTTCTTTATTTAGAATATTCATAGGGAAAAAAAAAACATTTCTTTTCCGTTATTCTTACGGAAGATCGAAAAGTGTGACGCAGAACATCCTATTATTGAAATCAAGAACTGATCTCTTCACAGGCTCATTTTCCTATACCTAAACAAAACTTTTGAGCATAATTCCGGGAAAAGTTTTTTTTTTATCAGACTAGTTATGTATGCATTATAATATTATAGTTAGTACCTCTAGTTTATTTTTTGAAACCCTACCAAACTAAAACAAAACGAAAAAACTGCACCAGTGATACGATACAATTTCTATTACGTGTAGTAAATAACCTATTCCTATTACATATAGCATATTACAAGTGTTTGAGTTATAAAAAAAGTGGTAACAAGTTAATAAAAAAAATCATGTTTGCCAAAATAATTTGACATCGTTCTAGCAACGCGGAAAATTTCCCTCGTCAGAGCGGGACGCCGCTACGCGAACATCAATCTATCACTTTCGCTCGCTATCACCTGCCGGTGTTTCATAATAATATGAGCCTTCGCCGTGTAATACATCTGTCACAGCTTTATACACTTGACCTTAATAATGACGTGTCGACACAGTGCAGTGTATATACAGTGATACCACTTTACACAAAGGAATAAAAGTGAGGTTTTATAACAAAATTCCAAACTACATCATCGATTTGCCGGATAATAAATTCAAGTAATCAGTCAAATGGATTTTAAATATCTGAAGGTTATTGTAGGGCGAATCAATATGTGAACGATGGTGACATTTAGAAATGACACCCCTCTCTGTGCATCAACAAAAAAAATTTAATGATTTTTGTTTGTAAAAATATTTGTGTTGAAAAGATAAGCCAGATCGTTTATGAGTACCTTCACAGGCCCTAAAATTAATAACGTATCTTTGATTTTGAATACTTTTAAAGACTAAATCTAAAAAACTATAATTTTATGAAATCTGTATGGATATACATCACCTAAGGGTCATAAAGTAAAAAAAATCTGTTTGTTTGCTAAATCTCTGAAAGTACTATTAGATAGAATAAAAAATTAGAACTTCTTGGATTTTGTAGTCTATTCATGTAATAAAGGTATAAACTATTAATTATCACGCTACAACGATTAGGATGATGATGATGATGATTTGGTCCGACCGGTTTCGGCCATGGCGACCACTTTGACCCCTAAACTTATAAGCGGCGCTGGTGTGCTCGAAGATGGCTTATGTAGCCTATCTTCGTGGCGAAACTTCGTGAACATTGAGGACACGTAAGTACGCCGTTCTCAAAATGATATGTTATGGCAGCAGGAGGGCGAGCCTTTAACTGGTCGCGTTTGGTATCAAGGTCAGCTTTACGCTGAGCCTCGAACTCGCGTACTTGGCTGTTTACCATCCTGACAACAACGATTAGGAGAGGAGCAGTTACAATATAAAATATAGGTAAGAAGGTAGAACGAAATATTTGTGTGGACACACCATGTGGCCTTACTTACATATGACTGATCAAATTAAAAACAAATTAAAATCAAGACATATCGTTCAAATTAGAAGTGTTTTTTTGTTTTCATTACGACTATTTAAATTCTCATTTCAAGGTGTACTTTTTGTGATTTTTACACGCATTTAATATTCATACACTTAGCAAAAACAGTGACAGTTAAGTAATTATTTTTTCTCATTCTCGGTTTCTCGATAGATTCTCTTTATTATTTTTTTTATTAGTAGATATTGGCGATATTTAATATTGTCAACAAATAAAACGTTTTTTTTTATTTCTCTATTTTTTATACGCCAAGGTCTACAATATTTGTACATTACCCCTAACAATGATCCAATTTGGACCACTCGATGACTATCGATTTGTGTATAAGATACTAAAAAAAATAGCTAATATGTCATTACATTTTCCATTTCCAATATAATATTCCATTATACTTCAATCGTTCAAGCACCGTCGTCTGTGGCTTCGTCGAAATGAAATCTATTCAATTGATTACTAAATTAGAGTTGCACCACTGAGTTTATTTACACTATGGCAACAATATCAGTAGAATGACGTTGATTTATAGATACACGTGACAACAGCTGACTGGGGAGCGGCAATCGAATCAATCACGATCCGCTGTTTCCAGCACAACCGACACGATATTGTAGCGTTTATGTAAATATTTCCATATATAAAAAAAAAATGTTTTATGAAACAGTTATGCAAGTGACACATTTTTCGGATTATAAGCATTTAACTGAAAATTTTCGGAAAATTATTCAATTTAGTATATTAAAATCGCGTTTTAAATCCTAACTTAATGAATGGAAAATGGGAAATCAATACTCGAAAAGATATCCAACTGTACATTTTAATTTAAATCTGCGTTATTCAAGTACATACTCTATGTATTGTTACTCTGTAAAAAATGGTATATATTTTCCTAGATCCTAAGTCATAATTTGCAACATGATAAAAACAAATGACTCAAAATTGAGTATTATCAATTTTTTTTTCTCGAACTGACTATACTATTGAACTATCAAGGTCAACAATATTTCGTATCGGATAATTTTCTAAACTATTTTAGTTTGATAAGGGGAAAAAAAGCAAAAAATAAGACCCTTCCACTTTCATGTATAAGCGTGTATGCGTGCACTGGGTGTGGAGGTGATATGTGTAATGTTGTCGTAGTGATGTAAGATTTTGTGTCACTGTATCGCGCGAACAGCGCACTTAAGAGCTCCACGCCGTGGGATAGGACCTAGAAGTTCTATACATTAAATTGGTAATTAATATGATTATAATTAAGATTTCATATAACAATAGTAATGTTTTCGGTATTTTTTACAACTGAACAAACATCACTACGTATTATAAAAGAGAGTCCATTGCCACATCCGTCTGTGTGTCTGTTCGCGATAAATACAAAAACAACGTATTAGATGCGATTTTCAAGAGTAGATAAAGCGGTTCATAGAGGTTTAGTGTATGAGTGAGTGAGTAAATGTATGCGTGCGTGAATGAATGTACGCGTGCGTGAATGAATGTACGCATGCGTGAATGAATGTACGCGTGCGTGGATGAATGTACGTACGTAAATGAACGTATACGTGCGTGGATGAATGTATGCGTGCTTGAATGAATATATGGGTGCGTGAATGAATGTATGCGTGCGTCAATAAATGTACGCGTGCGTGAATGAATGTATGCCTGCGTGAATTGATGTATGCGTGCGTGAATGAATGTACGTAAATGAACGTATACGTGCGTGTATGAATGTATGCGTGCGTGAATGTATGTATGTATGCGTGCGTGAATGAATGTTCGCGTGCGTGAATAAGTGTACGTAAATGAACGTATACGTGCGTGAATAAATGTATGCATGCGTAAATGAATGTATGCGTGCGTGAATGAATATATCCGTGCGTGAATGAATGTATGCATGCATGAATGAATGTACGCGTGCGTGAATGAATGTACGAAAATGAACGTATACGTGCGTGAATGAATATATCAGTGCGTGAATGAATGTATGCGTGTGCGAATGAATGTAAATGTGCGTGCATTCATGCGTACATGCGTGTGTATTAGGTAACCTTGGGGAAAGGTTATAATACCCAGCGTCGATATATCGTTCACGTCTGTCGTTTATATAAATATAGTACAATAAGAGTACTACAAGTAACACTGTTATTTTCTTCCAAACCATTACGGATATTAAGTAATCATATGCCTCTTACTGATTATACAATAAAGCCGATTATGAGTTCCAATGTAAACTTGTTTAGTTTTCTGAGATATTTTTAACAAAGTATTATTATGCTTTTTTTCGAAATGACTACGCTATTGACCCAGCAATGTCTTAACAGCTGCACCGGACTATTAAATTATTATGCTATTTGTCAATTCTTTACGTGATCATTTATAATTAATTGTATTATTTCATATTTTAATTATATAGATTATATTATGGACTAATAATGTTTATGTGCATGCCCCTGTTGCCCGTAAGTAGGATCATCTCTAGCAATAAAGTTGAACTGTACATTTTACTATATTTTAATAGCATGTACTGATGTTGACTCTGTTGGCAACTTAAATAAATAAATACAACAGTAGGACATAAAGGAACTAGTAATATAAAAAAAAAATCGACTCACATCTTACTCAGCTGGCTGTATTTGACTGTGAGGACCTTCTCCAAGGCGAGGAGTACGTTCGCGGGGAACTTCCTCCTGTTCAGGGACACGATGGTGTTCACCCACACGAGGAGGTGCTCCAGGTGCCGGCTCTCCTCCAGGAGTCGCGCCAGGGAGCTCAACAATCGATCCGTATAGTCCTCATCGATACCCGCTACCGTCAGGGTTACTGTATCGATATAAAATCGATATAATTGTCGTACAAATTAAAAGAAAAAGTATCGATATAAATGTCTTTATATCGATGTGTGATTTGTATTTTTTTTCTGCATACTCTTGGTCCGTACTTTTTTTTTAATTTACTATATACCTCAAAGACCTTTATATCTGTGAGCAACTATTGAGATTCTCTGGTTGTTTTTTATTCAACTATTAACTACTTTACGACGGATGTTTTTTATAAAGTTATTGCCTTTATGGCGGTGGCATTTTTATCCTTTATCGAACATAAATTTGTTGTAAATAACTTATCGATTTGAAACATTATATCGATATCAAAGTTGTACATATTAAAAAAAACGAAACGATGTCGATTACGATACGGTATGATTGTATCTGATCGATACTAAAGTACTTTTACAATCGATAAATATTTACAGCTTATCGACTTCTTTATATACTTTAATAAGGCATTGGTCAAAGGTATGCAAATTTAAATACAATACCCGATAATATCGATATTTATTTATTTTTGACTTTTTTCTTGGTAATTAATTCGCCATTATTGAGTAGTTAATAATATTACAAGTGTCGTGTGATTATTTCGATGTCAATGTTAATGTTTCAACTATATGGTGGCTCCCTTGTGCGAACTTTCCAGGGATTTTTTGCGGCATCTCAGACTTCATGCTCCGTGACATTATTTTCCATTTACTTTACTTGTGTACAATAAACAAACTAAATTAAATAAAGCACCACCCATTTTACTCAATGTAGAGTCAAGTAACACAAGATTATGAATAAAATATAAAATCCACTACATGACAGATCAAAATCACGCCAAAAACCCCAAATATCGATAGTTGTATTTCTCATTCGAAAGTAAGCTGTTTTAGTGGTTGATAAATATTTGTGGGTATCGGTAATTTTATACTTTTAAATGGGTATCGGTCGAGAGTGTAGAAAATTAATACAGTATTAAGTAATAATATCGATAAACTCAACTCGATTCGATAGTAAGTTGCCTTATTAATCGATATATATTTGCCTAATATCGACAGTTGTACACTAAATAAGTAACAAGTTCGTCGGCTTTTTTTTCTATCTTCTATTTTAGGTATATAAAAATATCTATAATCTGTAATTATTAAATGAATGAATACTTTATTGCACACTTTTTTTTGTACACTGGCGAGCTTAATGCTATAAAGCATTCTCTTCCAGCTAACCAGCGGTATTATCAAGCAAATAGTTTTGTAGGTGCATATGTATAGAGGTCAAATATATATACAAATAAATATAAATATATCCATATACATACATAAATAAACATACATATAAATATATAACCATAAAAGAAGATATAATAAATATATATATATATATATATATACACAGCAAAAATGGATTATAAATACAAATTGTAAAATCACGAACACTCTGCCGTCTGTTTCTTAAATAAATAGTGGTGTAGTTGAATTTTAAAGTTATTGATCGTTTCAATATGTTGAAGTCGACGCTTATTAAAGCATCTTAGTATCGAATAAGATACAATTATTGATATCATTATTTGTTACCTTTCCTCAACGTGTATTAATTAATTCGTGGGTTAATTTATTTATACTAATATTATAAAGAGGCAAAGTTTATGAATTTTTGACGTTGTAGGGGGTTATCTCAGGAACTACTGGTCCGATTTGAATAATTCTGTCAGTGTTATATAGCTCATTTATACATGATGGTTATATATATATATCATCACGCTAAGACCAATAGGAGTGGAGCACCAATGAAGAATGTATCAAAATCGAGTTTTTTTCTCCTTTTGAGAGCTTCCGCTACGTGTTAACATTAGCCCAAAGTATTTTTTCCACGCGGACAGAGGCTAGTATGTAATAAAATATCGATACAACTTTATCGAATTGTAAAGTCGCTTACTGTCAGATGGAGGAACCGCCTCGACGCACTCCTGTATGATGGTATGCTCGTTGAGCTGCAGCGCCGACACGAGGGCGGAGCCCCACGACGACTCCTTCAGCAGCTTCTTCACAGTGTACGGAGTCGAACCTGTCTCTAGACGATATGGCCTGCAAATAACAATTATAATGTGTATTCGTCGCAAACATATAAAAAGAATCCAGTTGTCGACGTAAATAATCACTAAAACCTAGTCGAAAACATAAAATCCAATCATCAAAATTAGTCCAGCCGTCTTTTAGTCCGTATATCGCGATTTTTTTGTATAAGGACTAGGGGTGATATCTATGGAGCGTACTTAATCTTATCTTAAACTTCACTATGTAGTTACTAAGCACAATCTTAGATTTCGAATTATAGTGTACTTTAAGCTTGAACCCTCCCCCCCTTCCAATCCCCTCCAAAACCCCACAAAAATGTAATTAGTAACTGATATTGTACCTGAAGGTTCCATCGATACCAGCATTCTGTGAGTAGACGAGGAGTCCCTCGGTGGCCGCTACCGCAAAACTCTCTCCAGTCGGTGAGAACCTTATACAATGTACACGGACCTACAACAAACAGTTTTTTTTTTAATATAACACGCAGAAATATATAATGTTTATTATATAGTACCTAGGGATGGGCGATATTAGAAAAACATCGATGTTAACATTGATTCAATAGTATCGATGTACAATAAACATCGATGTTTAAAAACATCGATGTTTTTGCCAGCAATTAAAATTGTCTGTAAAAACAGAGGTCAGCGACGAAACAAAAAAAAGTCATCCACAGAAGAAAAAACTTTTCGTACGGCTTACAAATTTGATAATATTCTAGTCTCTATTTTTATAGTCTAGTGTTATCGAAATCGAAACATCGATGTGTCGTTATTATCGACATCGAAACATCGATGTTTCTTCAACATCGATGAGTATCGATCATCTCTGGGCGACTGAGCCTAGCTCGGTTCTTTAAAATTAAAACAAACTATTAGGTTTACCTCACAAAATTAGCCTTTTTCTACAAAAAAAAATTATAAAAGGATACCCCCTGTCATTCGGATTCGAACTGGGGTTACACGGATTTTCGAAGCAACCGATTTCCATCTGAGCTATTTTTGTTTTGATAGCGGCGGCGAAATTTACCTTTATATTCTAGCTATATAATGCCTGAAATCTCAGTTTAAAAAGTTTTCTATGAATAAAATCTAAGTAGATCGATTTATCGTCCCCGAAACCAACTACATACTAAGTTTCACAGAAATAGATGACGCCGTTTCCGAGATCCTGAATATATACAAGTATAAGAATATACAAGAATTGCTCGTTTAAAGGTATTGGATAGATTAGACAGATGTATAGTTTTTAATATTGTTTTTACATTATTGTGAACAAAAAGTAAATTTTCAAAAAAAATTATTAACCGACTTCAATATTAATCAGAGGCATAAAAATAAGGCACTGAAAACCGGAAAATAAATAGTTTATCAAATTAAACAAATTTAATGAAACATATGAATATGTGTGCTACCAAGAGATGTATTGGAAATCGGTGCCAACCGAAAATCATATCATCTACATCTAGGTACAAAGGCACCGACTTCCAATGCATCTCTTGGTAGCACACATATTCATATGTTTCATTAAATTTGGTTAATTTGATAAACTATTTATTTTCCGGTTTTCAGTGCCTTATTTTTATGCCTCTGATTAATATTGAAGTCGGTTAATAATTTTTTTGGAAAATTTACTTTTTGTTCACAATAATGTTCAAACTCTCATCAAACTACCCTTGAAGAACACCCTTTACAATAAAAAAGGAATCATCGAAATCGGTTGGCATGATATTGAGTTATTCGTCTATTTGTCGTATACACACCAAATGCAAATTTAACACTTATACGGTTTTGCACTGGATGCCGTTCACAGAACGGGACCAAAAATGGGACCACACGGGAAGCACTAGCTTTCAAATAAAAAAAGAATCTTCAAAATCGGTTCAGCCAGTCCAAAGTTATGAGGTAACAAACATAAAAAAAAAAAACATACAGTCGAATTGATAACCTCCTCCTTTTTTTGAAGTCGATTAAAAAGAATGTTGCGCGTGTCTTGGAATAAGTCATAAAATACAATTCAATAATTTTTACAAATGTTTGTCTGTGTGTCTGTTTGTTTGTATGAACACGCATCACTGCTAAAGTACTGGGTCCACGGTAAAACCAAACTAATAATAGAATAAAGCATATCTCCGAGAATAATTAATCTTTGTTTCATTAAAACCGATCCATTCTATTTAAAAGTTATTGTAATTTTAATGTAATTTTACTCATACGAGAGAATGGTAGATAAGTAAATAGACAGATGACTACGGACGAAGTCGCGGGCACAGCTTGCCTAATATACGCCCGTGAAAACTTAGATAAACTGGATTTAATAATAGTCTGACTTAATTTAAATACTAGTAACAGTAAAAAAATTGGTAATTACATGTTTCTGACTGACTAAGACCAAAAATATTTTTTTTTGCAATTGTGTTAGGTTTTATTAAGTCGCAAAGATATTACCCGTTGGACGGATAGTGAGATCAAGAACAATTCAAACAGGTTTTAATATCTAAAGGTTAACATCATTAAAAAATCCACTCTAAAATACTACAGATATTTATTTCAGATAAAAAAAAAATTGGTTATTATAATAATACTAAATAAATAAAAAACACCCAATAGTTGATGGATACGATTACGAATACGATTTTTCACGCAGAAAATAAAAAAAAAATGCTAAAGAATAAGATGAAAAAGAAAAACTCTAAATATCTATTAAAGGTAGATCAATATCTGAATGATGGTGACATCTGAAAATGACTCCCCTCTCTGTGCATTCACACAAAAAGGAATTCTCCTCACAGATAACCGACGTGAAATAACAGTGCTTGCATTGTTGTGTTTCGTTCGGTCAGTGAGAGAGCCGGAGGCCCACGTCCTTTCCGCTTTCCTGCTTTCCCTTTCCTTCCCCTCCCCCTTCTCCCATATACAGGCTGGCAACGCACTTGCGATGTCCCTGATGTCCTATCTATAGACGGTGGTGATCACTTAACATCACGTGACCCACCAGTTCGTTTGCCTCCTTTGATATAAAAAAAAAATTAACTTTGTAAAAATATGTACGAATAATAGTCAAGCTATTTTTTTTTGGCAATCAACCTTTCAGATTATTACTGCCATTGTCAATAATATTACAATTATTCAATAGTGAATCGATATTCTAAACAAGATGGTGGCTCCCTTGTTAGAACTTTCCAGGGAGTTTTTGTGACATCTCAGAATTTCATGCCCCGTGGTATTATTTTCCATTCACTTCACTTATGCATAATAAACTATCTATATTACGTAAAACACCACCGAATTTACAAAATATGGAGTTGAATAACACAAGATTATGAATAAAATTATAAAATCCACTACATGACAGACTAAAATCCCGCCAAAAACTCCCATATCAGGTAGTTAATTAATAAATACCTCAGGCTTGACTCTCCTGTCGGCCATCTCCCCCTCCTTGACTCCCGGAAGCCGGATGTTGACATCTCCCCCTTCCATCTCCCCCCTCTCCTCCACCAGCGCCATGTTACCGAACTCAGTCATCAGTCGACGATTTATGAAGTCCTGGAATTACATATATGAAGCTGGAAGGTTTGTTTGCGAAAAAGAGGTTGTGAGGGGGTTGAAAGGGGGATGAATAGGTGTATGGATGCATCGTCCTTTTTAGGGCTAAAAGCTTGGAACTAATTTTTTAGGCTGTTAATTCGATATAAATAAATATGACATTCAAAATTTGTAAGAGGTTTGTCCTCAAAAGTTTAAAATAACAATAGAAAATTAGTGATGAAAGCTTGTATGGAAATTGTGAGGGTTCGCTCCGGTTTGGATATTTAGATTATTGGAATATTTAGATAACTCATTTATCATGGGAATCTATAGGATATATATCATCACGCTAAGACCAATAGGATCGAAGTACCAATTATGAATGTTCCAGAATTGGGGTATTCTTTCCTGTTGTGAGCGTCCGCTGCATGTTAGCGTCTACCCAAAGTGACAATTACATGCAGGTAAAGTCGCGGGCAAAAGCTAATTCTTTAATAACACTCTATCTTACTATGCGATTTAAAGTACACAACATTTTCAAGTATCACACTAACTAGCTATTCGTGACAATTAACGATTAAGTAATCATAAAAGAATATTTTTTTTATATCAAAGGTGACAAACGAACTGGTGGGTCACGTGATGTTAAGTGATCACCACCGTCCATAGACACTAACGACATCAGGGACGTCGTAAGTGCGTTGCCAGCCTGTATATGGGAGAAGGGGAGGGGAAGGAAAGGGAAAGAAGGAAAGATGAAGGGACGTGGGCCTCCGGCTCTCTCACTGACCGAACGAAACACAACAATGCAAGCGCTGTTATTTCACGTCGGTTATCTGTGAGAGGGGTGGTACTACCCCGGAGGAGTCGACCTATTCATGCTGAAACCAAAAATAGCTTCAGTGGGGCTCTACCACCTACAACCTTTCAGGATTAAAAAAAAACGCTTAATTGTTTATTTACAATTGTGGATAACACAAAAACTCAAATGTCCGATGAATAATGAAGTAATAAGAGGAAGCACTGAAAACCTAAAACACTTTATAACATTGATATAAGTTATACTATTAATAATTGAAAATATATATATATATATATATGAAAAATAAAATTACAATAAGTAATTAAACATCACCTCTACATAAGAAAGACACTGTTTTTATCATAAAAAAATTATATTATTAATAATTTCTTCACAATTCAAATTAAATTGGTAAAAAAAAAATGCAATAACTCACGTTAACAGCATCCAACGACCTGTTCTGAGTTATCACAAACTTCTTAATTAGTATAGAGTCCTTCACGCTGTACAGACAGACATGTTTTGAATTGCCCCCACCAAGAACGCACGAACCGTCCGCAGAGTAACATATCGTCGTGAAAGCCCTATAAAATGGATTTTTTTTTTACTTTATTTTTGGCAATCAATCTTTTTTTTATGTCAAAGGAGGCAAACGAACTGGTTGGTCACGTGATGTTAAGTGATCACCACCGTCCATAGACACTAGCGACATCAGGGACATCGCAAGTGCGTTGCCAGCATGTATATAGGAGAAGGGGGAGGGGAAGGAAAGGGAAAGCAGGAAAGAGGAAGGGACGTGGGCATCCGGCTCTCACACTGACCGAACGAAACACAACAATGCAAGCACTGTTATTTCACGTCGGTTATCTGTGAGAGGGGTGGTACTACCCCGGAGGAGCCGAGCCATTCATGCTGAAACCAAAAATAGCTTCAGCGGGGCTCTACCACCTACTCTTTCGAATTATTACTGCCATTGTGACGTAGTCAATAATATCACAAGCGTCGTGCGATCATTTGAATGTTAAGCATCGTGTTAATCAATATTCTAACAAGATGGTGGTTCCCTTGTTAGAAACTTCCTGGGAGTTTTTGTGGCATCTCAGAATTTCACGCTCCGTGGTATTATTTTCCATTCACTTCACTTATGCACAATAAACTAACTATATTACGTAAAACACCACCAAATTTACACAATATATAGTCAAATAACACAAGATTATAAATAAAATATAAAATCCACTACATGACAGACTAAAATCCCGCCAAAAATTCTATAACACAGATTTTATCTCAATGGTCAACGCAACGTTTCTTGAGAAAAAAGGACGGAAAATATCCAAATGGCTAAAGAGTGACAGAGATAGAATTATGGTATAAACGGGATAGAAAGAGACAATTGTACACGCGTGCAATATCAAGCAACATACACGACTAAAGTGTTTAATATTTTTTTTTTATATCATTAGAGGCAAATGAACAGACGGGTAACCTGATAGTAAATGATCACCGTTGTCCACAGACGCTTGCAAAAACAGGGGAGTCGAAAGTGCGTTGTCAGCCTATTTGAGGGGGAATGAGGAATGGAGGATAGGGAGAGGAGACGGGAGGGGAGGGGAAGTGGGTCTCCGGCGCTCTCACTGACTGAACGAAACGCAACAATGCAAGCACTGTTACTTCACGTTGGTTTTTTTGTGGGTTGAGTGGTACTATCCCGGACGAGCCGACCCATTCATGCTGAAACCTGTAATAGCTTCAGCATGGGTCTATCCACTAAATATACAAAATATATTGTATGCGCTATTTTGTTGCGTTATTTTTATTTTTATTTTCGAAATGAGAACTCTGTTGATCTGGAAAAGTCTTTACAGCTTCACCGAACTATTGATGGCGAGCGCTGAAAGCACTCAGCCGATTTGGGATGTTTGGGCGACTAACTCAGGGGTGCACGGCACACCTCGGCTTGGGCTGTGTTGGTTGTCACCAGTAAATAAAGTAATTTATGAGAAAGGTTTAGGTATATAATTTATGAAGTTTTTTTATAATCAGGGTGAGACAGCGTCCGCCGGGTACCGCTAGTCTGTATTAATATTATAAAGAGGTAAAGTTTGTGAGTTTGTGACGTTGTAGGGGGTAATCTCAAGAACTACTGGCCCGATTTGAATGATTCTTTCAGTGTTATATAGCTCATTTATCGAGAATGGTTATAGGCTATATATTATCACGCTAAGATCAATAGGAGCGGAGCACAGATGAAAAATGTTTCAATATCGGGATGTTATTTTCTTCTGAGAGGTGCTGCGTGTTAGTGTATCTATTCCACGCGAACGAAGCCGCGGGCAAAGGCTAGTATTTCATAAAAAGGGATGATGTGGTAGTTCTTATTGTTTATTTCGCTTAGGATTCTACATAAAAGAAGGAACTCACTTAGTCTTCAACATCTTCTTGGGTGTGATCAGGTCTGTATCAGCTCTCCCCGAGCCCAGATCATTCCTGCCTTCAATGGAGCCGGTCTGATCGCATGTGGTCGTATTGAAAAACGTTATGTTACCGTCCAGCGTCGACACTGCTATCTGGGACACCACAAATAAGTTCAACGAAGGTGGTGGAAGCTGGGTCAGTTTAACTGAGAGATGTTAGCATAAGGTATGGTATTATACATAAACCATTTGGAGATTTTTTTACAAGTCTAGTTCATTTGGTTTAAATTCTAAGTGTAACGTACATAGGGGCATAAACATGTCGTATTATTTTCAAATAATCTATATATGCGGACAGACATAGTAAGATTTTTATATAACTACTCAGAAATTAAGCAACTAAATATACTCGTCACGTATAAAATCTTTTTCAATCCACTCAACCCATTTTCAAGTTAAATTCAGATACAAAATGAGACGATATAAAAAAAAAAAACCAGACCCACGTTTATAATTGTTATCTATTACAAAATTAAAATAAAATTGAACCTAATTAATTACCACACCATAAAAGTGAAAACTAGATACACTCAAAGTTTATACAGGTAACTCAATATAAAATAAATGGTTCCACAGTTTTCTGTCAACAAACTAACTTAAAATGCCATCTATTCGAGACTAACGAAACTTAGAATTAATAACAGTAATTAATATTGATAATAATTTAGTTTATAATAAAAAAAATATTGAAGCCATTAATCGAAATACAAATTATCTTAAAGTTGGACCAAATTACATATAAATGCCAACGTTTCATAAATATTGGTTGAGTAGTTGCAGATTTCTTCGTGGAGAAATATCATGACACTGGGTTTTTATATACATATTAGCTTTTTTTTTCTTTTTTTTTATATCAAAAGAGACTAACGAACTCGTGGGCCACGTGATGTTAAGTGATCACCACCCTACATAGACACTAGCGACATCAGGGAAGTCGCAAGTGCGTTGCCAGCCTTTATATGGGAGAGGGGGAGGGGAAGGAAAGGGAAAGAAGAAAAGAGGAAGTGAGGTGGGCCTCCGGCGCTCTCACTCGCTGAACGAAACACAACAATGCAAGCACTGTTATTTCACGTCGGTTTCCTGTGAGAGGGGTGGTACTACCCCGGACGAGCCGACCTATTCATGCTGAAACCAGTAATAGCTTCAGTGTGGCTCTACCACCTATCAGCTGTGCCTGCGACTTCGTCAACATAATCCGGTGAAACTATTAAGACCTTGCTAGGTCAATAGCGTAGTGAGTCCGAGAAAAAAAAAGGTATTTGTCAGCGTGGAACCGAATGTAAACCGAATGAATTAGAAATTAAGACGAAATGTAACTCGAGGATATGATTTGTGATATTTTTTTTTTTTTTTTTTTTTCTCGAACTGACTACGCTATTGACCTAGCAAGGTCTTAACAGCTTCACCGGACTACTAAGGCGAGCGCTTAAGGCACTCAGCCGATTTTATAATGGTAACTAGCTCAAGGGTGCACGGCACACCTCGGCTTGGCCGTTACCCGTTGCATGCAAAAATCGCGACCTATCTTAGCTAACCTAGCTAACTATTCATATATGTTTGAGCTGTCGAGACGCATATGAGTACCAGCATATCCGCCCCGACAGCCCCACCATATATTTTTATCGGAAAATTAGGAGAGTTTTTTTCAGTTCGATAAGGGAAAAAATCTTTCACAAAATAACCCTTCCACAAAGATGTGTAGCGTGTAGGCGTGCACGTGTGTGGAGGTGATAGTGTAGTGTTGTAGCAGTGATGTATGGGTGTGTCACCGTATCGCGCAAGCAACGCACTCAAGGGCTCCCTACCGAGGGATCGAACCTAGGCTTGAGCCGCTGCCGTGGGAGGCCTAATCGAGTGTGCGGGAGCGAAGTTAACCCCCAAACCGCGGCGGCGCGATCTGTGGTTACGCGGGCGTGGGCGTGAGCACGCTATATTACGTGGGACAGGCTGGTACTGATCGTATTTGTGATATTATAGTGAACGCAGTTCTTTATAAATGATTTTTGTTTACACGAGCAACAATTTTTGTCACGAAAATCTAATAAAAAGTACAGAAATGTTACATTTCCATTCGTATTACATGTAACCATGGTACCCAGCATGGTTTTTCCTCAGGGCTAATACATGGAGCTCTTCAAGAAGGGAATGAACGCGCTCTTTAATATCGAAAACACAACAGTGATGACCTTGGGAAGGCAATTGCCGGAGCCCTCCTCGCTTCACATCCCCCCCCCCCCATATAATTTAAACACAGGCTGGCAACGAACTTACAGCTCCCCTGGTGTTGCTAGTGTCTATAGACGATGGTGATCACTTACCATCAGGTGGGTCGTTCCTGTTCGTTTGCCTCCTATGATATACGAAAAAAAAAGTTGTCCATAAGTGAACGGTAACCATTTACCATCAAGTGGGCCGTGTGCTTGTTTACTGCCTCTTGGTATAAAGAAAGCAGAGGAAGAAGTTACCTCTTAACCTGGAAAGCGCAGGAAGTCAAGCGAAAGGTTCTATCAGAATGTAATCAAAATCTGTCCAGCTGTTTAGGAGGAAATCAGTAACATACAATGAACACACGATATATATATATATAAGGATGTAGAGGGACAAGTTACCTCTTCTCCATCGGGTCTGAAGGCGAGCTGGAGAGCATCGGAAGTGAGTTGTATAGTTTCGCATTCGGCGCCGCTCTCGATGCAGTTCCAGAGCTTGAGGGAGCGGTCCCAGCTGCCCGACGCGAGCCGCGAGCTCGCTAGCGTCGGACTGAACGACACGCACGACACCGGAGCCTCGTGACCCCCCAAAACCTCAAATTAACCATATCGTTTAATATAACTTCATTATTTTAAAAATAACGTTCACTTTGCAAAAGTTCATCATGTCAATTTACCCGATTAGGCCCCCCTCGGCAGCGGCTCAAGTCTAGGTCCGTTCCCTCGGCATGGAGCCCTTGAGTACGCTGCTCATGCGATATAGTGGCACAAAACCTTACATCACTGCTACAATATCACACACATCATCTATACACACGTGCACGCCTACACTAAACGACAAAGAGTTCTATCTTTATTTTTCCCTATCCTATCCTATATAGTTTAAAGGATTTTATCCGACACAAAATACATATAGGAGTTGTTGAGGCACGCATGCTTGGTACACATGCATGTTTCAATAACTCATATACGTATATCTAGATAGCTTAGCTTAGGTTAGCTCATATAGGTCGCGATTTTTTCACAAAACAGGCGACAGCCCAAGCCGAGGTGTGCCGTGCACCCTTGAGTTAGCCGCCCCAACATCCCAAATCGGCTAAGTACCTTTAGCGCTCGCCTCAATAGTTCGGTGAAGCTGTAAAGACCTTTCCAAGTCAACCGCGTTCTCATTTCGAAAAAAAATCATGTAAATGATCGCATGTTACTTCGCACTTCCGCTTCGAAATGATTAGCCGCTGCCAATTCTAGTTGCAGTGAGACTTGACAGCGCTCAATCAATTCCAACCGGAAATGCGAAGTAACGTGTAACCATTACTAAGTTACTTTTTTTAAAAGATTATCTTAAAGTTTCAAAAATCTAAATTCTAGTAACAAATTATCACCTTTTAAGCTTCACACTGGAGTACTAATGGACAAAATAAGGTCAAATCATACATTTCTAATACAACCGTGTCAATGTTTTTGAAGTTCTTGCTGTCTCCTGTCTCACTCACTTATTTTCTTACATGGAGAGTTTTTAACACAATCTATTCAGTATTAATATTTAATATAATTCAAACTATAAACCTTTTTTTACTTTATTTTTGGCAATCTTTCAGATTATTACTGTCATTGTCGAGTAGTCACTAATATTACAAGCGTCGTGCGTTCATTTCAGTATCAAGCGTCGTGTGAATTAATATTGTAACAAGATGGTGGATCCTTTGTTAGAACCTTCCAGGGAGTTTTTGTGCCATCTTAGAATTTCATGCTCCATGGTATTATTTTCTATTCACTTCACTTATACACAATAAACCAACTATATTACGTAAAACACTACCAAATTTACAAAATATAGAATCAAATAACACAAGATTATGAATAAAATATAAAATCCACTACATGACAGACTAAAATCCCACCAAAAACTCTAAACCTTCTTTAGAACCACTTTATCTACACTAGTAAAAACCGTATGAAAATCCGTTCAAACCTTTTCGAGTTTATCACAGACAGACAGACAGACAGACTGGAAAAGGACTTTGTTTTATAATATGCAGTGAAAAACACATCGTCTTTAGGACAGAAAATATAATTAATCATGTTACATGATATGTTACTTTAAGTAACATTTCAGAAAAGGATTGGCATGAAATGTTACTTTTTTATTTGGAAACATGGCTTTAAGTAACAGAAATGGTGGAAACACTCACATCCAATAGCTTTCCAAACTTGACGGACCAGATGAAGATCTCGAAGACGTCCTGTCCTCCAGCAGCACAGAGCTCGCTGCTGGAGTCGAGGGCCACGCAGCTGAACTGCACGAGGCTCGGAGACGTCAATGTACGGAAGTTACGGTACCTTTGAAGAATTTTAACACAATTTGTAGGCGGTAGAGTCATGCTGAAGCTATAACTGCTTTCAGCATGAATGGGTCGGCTCGCCCCCAGTACTACCACCCTACCCACAGAAAATCGACGTGAAGTAACAGTGCTTGCATTGTTGCGTTTCGTTCGGTTAGTGAGAACGCCGGAGGCCCACTTCCTTTCCTCGACTTCCTTTCTTTCCCACCCCTTCCCCTCACTCATATACAGGTTTGCAACGCACTTGCAACTCACCTGGTGTTGCTAGTATCTATGGGTGGTGGTGATCACTTAACATCAGGTGACCCACCTGTTCGTTTGCCTCCTACGATATAAACATTTTTTTCATAGACTTCTTCATAATTATCGACTGTAGAGCCGCACACATGCATGCCTATACAGGCTGAAAGTCTAGACAGTAGCAATATTTATAGCGGACAGTCAGCAGGTGCTTGATATTTGACATAAATATGTAGAAAAATACATAAATTATACACAATCCTCTACGTTTCTATGTTAAAGAACAGTCTCAATGATCGTCGGGTGATTTCACTTTCAAATAATGAACGTGGGAACGGTACGAACAAAAGAAGAGGGTTTATTTTCCGTTTTATTATCAAAGGCTTTAACTCCGAGTCGTCCCTGACAGCTTTGGGCACCGGTCATTACACCTAAATTTATTACGATGTGTTTATACATTTGATAGTTTTAGACCAAACTATAGCTTAGGTTCTCTTTGTTATTTATTAGTATATGTTTTCATATTACTATTTTATATGTTAAATGTGACTACGAAGTATTATGTCCTAGAGCACTGCGAGTGTTTGTTTAACCTTTCATCTGATGAAGTGTATGCTATATATGTGTAGTAATCAAAGGTAACTTTTCGTTTTTCCGTATCACTGTAATGTTCTAGATAAAGTCCGGTTGTGGACGTGTATGAAAACGTATATACATCAGAAATGAATCTGTGTTTTAGCTAAATAGCTTAAGTGATTAAGAGATCAAAGTAATGTGTAACTGGTTTTAACAATACTAAATTTACATTAACTAATGTCTTTTATTCACTCAACCAGGTTCGCACATGAACTAAAACTGAATTGAAATTTTTGTGGGGTAATTTTGTGGGTAAGATATAATTTTTAATTTTATATAGATTACAATTTTTTCAAGGACAAATGAATCACTGCCAAAATAAACACGAACTCAAAAATGTAAAGTAACATTTTAAAAAACTATTGAAGTTCCAATTACAAGATTCAAATTAACCTATTATAGGTATACTTTTGAAGTAAGCTATTACGAAATCTGGTAATAACCTGATAATTTTTTGTTAAAGTTGATGAATAAATATGATTTCTAGACAACATATAAAAAACAATAAATAAACTATAAACAACTATTATTAAAATATTAAATCACTTTAACATAAAAACCGGTAAAGTAACCTGTAGCAACGTGTAACCTACTACAGGGAAACAGTAGTCTAGAGGCATTTGACAATAGTCTACTAATTCTTATGAGTAAGTCGAAATAAAAAACACTAAGAACCCACCTCGTTAAATCATAACACCGAACTGTACCATCCAATGATGAAGACACAAAGAACTTCTTGTTGGAACTGAACACTATACCGGTCACCGTTGAACTGTGCTCGTTGAATGTAACAAAGCAGAAGCCTGTCGTTGTGTTCCACACTTTAACTTTCCCATCGTAACCACCGGTTACAATATAGAGCCCATCGGGAGAGTATGTGAGGCAAGTCATGTCTAAGGAGTGACCTTGCTGCTTTAGGACGTATTGTTCACCTGTACATTCAAATAAACATTGCTAAACTGGAACATTGCTGACAAAAAAGTCATGTTTGTCTAGTGGTTTGACCGATGGAATATCATTCCAATGGCCACAAGTCCGAACCTCAGCATATACCAACGATTTTTTTGGAATTCGCGTATACTTGCTACTTTAAATTGGTAACACTATCGGCTGCCGGTGAAAGAAACACATCGTGAGGAAACCTGAACTGAATGAAAATGAAATGTACTTGTAGTATTAGCATGTAGCAAAAATGCATCTAGCAAAATATAGGAATGTGGATTCCTCAGAATTTGAAATCGCCAATAAGGCGAGGAGTAACGTGGTGATTGTGCCCATATCTTCCTTCGGAAAGAAGCCAATGGTCCTGCGGTGAGTCTCTTGTAGACTGATGATGTTTGCTAAACTCTTAGCAACCTTTCTCGAACTGACTACACTATTGACCTAGCAAGGTCTTAACAGCTTCACTGGGCTTCTGAACTCTTAGGAAAGCTCAACGTAACTCAAAGTGATCAAATCAAAGACAAAAAGATCAGCAACCAGTCATCAACATGCACTCAGAATTGTTAGACTTTTGTGATGGTAAAGGAACAAGTTGCTTACTAGCAACTAATAGAAGAGATGGTCAATGGAGGTTTAAGACTTGGGCAGATGTAGCATTGATGTAAAGTGAGGCAGACAAAGGTTTTAGGAACACTTTAAATGCAAGCAAATCAAGAATTATCCAAGTGACGGAACCTAAAACAACATATGCCCAGCAGTGGATGTATTTTGACTGAAGGGTTGGATAGATGGATACCGATAAAATGGTGTTGAACCAAGTAATCTCGCTTGAAATTATTTAAATATCTGTGTGAAGATAAGTAAGAAATGCTGCTACTGGAGCATACTATAGTTGTACTAGCATATGGTAGTTATGTAATCCGATGAAGCTATTAAGATCTTGCTAGGTCAGGAGCGAAGTCAGTTAGAGAAATCAAAACAGCATGTTTCAATATAATATGCTTCGTAATCCAACATGACCTATAGCCTTGATTTTATATTTCTGACCAATGATCAGTTCTTAGTTAGGTTAAACCTTTATAAACAGCATGGTTTAAATATGAAGAGAGATGGAATTGTTTTTAAATTTCCAAAAGTCTTCGGTTCATTGTCTATACATATATCTTTGCACGATTATTCAGTCCGAGAATAAATTTTAACTGTTTTCGGTACTTATTTGAGGGTTACCAACGTAGTACCATCAATTTGTAATTGATCTAACTTGAGTCATCCCAAGAAATTTATTTTATACAATTTTGCGACAGTTCATATATATCCCATGAAAGTATTATAGTAAACTGAATGAGGGACCTATACTATAGTAATAAGTTTTTCTGTAGAGACGTAGCAGTATTGTAAAAAATATAATTAATTCATTTTTATTTCACATAATTTAATTAAAACCTTAGATACATTTTCAGTGATAGAAGTATAACATACCAGCTACTTAAATATAAATAAAATAAAACAATAAAATAACTCACTCTGCCATTCCCAGACCAGCAACTGTCCAATGTTAGGGCAACCGAATGCTATCCAATCTCCTTGTGAAGATATTGCAATACTACTGATCCTATGCTCTGATATACTGAGGGTATGTATTAGATTAACATCGGGCATTTCATGTAAGAAGAATATGCCATTTGAGAAACCTGAAATATTTTTAAAAATATATACTAGCTGGATTTCTTTGACTTTTCAAGCTAGCAACACTATCCAGAATTGTAAACAATGTTTCCGTGTTTTTCCAAAGATGTAAGTTTATTCTAATTTTGTTAAATTTGCTTTTTTTGCTAATTTTATTCAATACGGACTGCTAAAAATATGGTACAATAGAAAACAATGATTGAATAACATAAGCCAGTAGAACTTGACAAAAGAATTATACGAAAGTTAAACATCATAAATTTAATACAGCTCCAGCCTGAAAATGGTCAATTACTGTTTTTAGTTTATTTGTATTATTATCATATAGGTATAAGATATATAACTGTTTGTATCTGCTTCAGATGTTATAAAGATAATTACACAACTAATGCTGTAGTGTATTCAGTTAATACAAAAACAATTTTGGACTTTTGATATTTAATTTAATTCTATCAAGACATACGAAATTCAATTTATTAACCTGGATACTAGCTTTGGGACAGATTGGTCCCAGCGCACTTTTTTAAAAAAATTTAAATTTCCCGCCATCGGCAAAGACATTTAGTACATATACCATATGAGTCTATAAATCTATGGTCACAATAATATATTTAATTATATTCAGATTATATATGGTTTTTATATTATCATGTATTTGATATTATTTTCATAAAAATTATATCTAATTTAAAATATATTTCGTTTTTTTTTCTTATGATCGATAAAATATTGTATATTTTCTTGAAATAAGTTTTATATGAAATAAGGAGAAAGAATAATAGTAAAGTTAATTGGCTGAAAACTATTGTTATCATATTCATTTGTCTAAATTATTCAACATTTAATTTGATATATTCATATTGTAGTAGTTTAATGTATATTTAGTTCAGTATTTAATCTAAAATATTTTTTCTAACCTAAAAGTATAAATACAATAGCTAAGTTGGACATTTCGTGGTTTAGTACAAAAAATAGTTCTTAAAAATTAAATAATTATGTAATAATACATTTTGCATAATAATTGGAATTTCACATTACATCATTTATAATTATTCAAATCTTGTAATAAATCCAGTATTTTTTTAAACCTTATACTGCCAAACTGTTTGCTAACCTTTGCACCATAAGGTCTATTTTCGTTTGTATGGCGCTTAAATCTTTATGGTTTTTCACTAATACAGGTGTTAAATTGACTGAAGATCCTACATATATTATACAAATTCCATACATCAAATTGAAGATATATTATTTGTTTGATTCACATATATATTTCTAATAAACAGAAAATACATTAAAGTGTAGTTTACTGTACGAAAATATAGTACTAACAATTATTAAATTTTCTAACCCATTTCTCTTGAAAACTATAATTTTGCAGTAACATTCCTTACATTAGTAATACAAAGGAACAAAAATTTATTTTATGCTACTCTAAGCACGATAAAAATGAAAGCGAGAAAAGCATGTCTCACTTTTCGTTAATACATGAAGACAAGCGAGATACTGCTCTCACTCTATGCAACACAGTGTTTATCCCCACCCCTTTTCACCACACAAAATGGTTGCGGATCAGAAGTTCAAAACCACCCATAAGAAGTCTCACTTCAGAGACATGTATACGAAAAGTTTAAGAGAAAAAATAATGTTTTTGTTATATACTTTGAATACTCTATCCATAAGTATAAAAAAGGAGTAACTCACCAGTCACTAATAATTTAGTATCCTTATGATACTGTGCTGCTGTTAGCTTGACTTTCTTATCCGCCATTCGTATAGCGTCACCTATATAATGTCGACCCAACTTTTTGTACAATAAACGCTTTTCATCATCTGTCTTCACTTCAACTTTTACCTGTTCCTCTTCCTTATCACTCTCCTTAAAGTAAATAACTTCAATTGTAATTATGTCACAAATTGGTTAAGCATATCTTTCTTCACCAATTTGACGATACCTACTTTTAAATTCAGGTATAGCTAAAATTAAGGCTTGTTTATGAAATATATTAACCATTTCACTTAAGACTCTTTGTTTGGTGTAGAAATTAGATATGGAGTGATAACTATTTAATTTAAACTTTTAGTTGGGATAAAAACAAAAAAATCTTTATTCAATTTATACCCTGTGAAAGCACTCATGAACATCAAAACTACCATTCATTTGGAAAACAACCCAGTCATAAAAAAAAACGGAAAGCAACTCGATCTGGTTTATTTTTTCATTACACATAACATAACAACATATTTTATATAAATATACAGTAACATTCGTTTTTGATGGATGATTAGAGAGAGGCATCATTTTCAGCATTCCATATTCCTAAGATCTTCCTATTAATCTCCATTCCAAATAATATAATATTATTTACTGACCACAATTTTATATGATTTTAAATGAAGATGTGCTCTGAGATGGTAAACATGCCTAACTTAGAGGCATAGTGGCTCTCAAGTGTAACTGACGGAACATGAGACAGGTGCTTGGCTAGAAGATAAAATGATAAGACAATATGTCGATCGGTTTCTTGGAACTGAGTTAGAGCTTTCAGTGAAAAAGTAGTAGTTGAAGTAGGGATTTTTCTACATCCGTCGTCCACTACATACCAACCTTAACGCCTGGACTGTCTGACTGGATTGGACTATTCTGATGCACTAGTCAAGAGACTGTCGGGAGCGTACGTTTTAAAGAAGCACTGTATTTATTACAAAGTTTTAACAACTTAAAGAGTAACAAATTATATAAAGTAAAATTATAATTAAAACAAAATTCTTAGACATTTAAAAATCAGGATCGGGCATTTTGAAATGTGAATTTATATAATCATGGAAGGAGTTCTACTTAAATCTGTCTCAAAACACCTACGAGTGTGTTTCGAGTGTATTCCGGCAACTACAGTTGAATGCCAGTCTTTTTGAATATAGTGTGTTTACCATCTTAGAACATATGGTCACTTAATGTAAAATCAAATCAGATATTTGGGCAAACGGTAAAATCTATAAAGAACAAAATAAAACAGACAAATCCACGGAAAATGTAGTAACATGTAACTCACATATTCATTTTCTTTTTCTATTACATCAGCTTCATTGACTTCATCCTCACTCTCTTCTTCTTTTTGAAGTCTTTTCTTTTTACTCTTTGATATTTGCACTTCAGATACCACCAAGTCATCTGAATCTATATTAGCTTCCCAAAGACACAGCTGTCCATTTCTGCTGACAGTGATCAGATCTAAGCTTTTCTTCTCAAAGAAAACTCCTACAATTTTATCCGTATGTCCACTTAAAGAGTACATATTCAAGTTATCCAAATAATCCACTGTGTATATCTTTGTTGTAGTGTCTTTGGAGCCGACTGCGAGCAGTTTCGAGCATGTAGACCAGTCAAGACATGTCACATCATCATGTGCTTTCTTATAGACACGTTTCATGACGAAGGAACGAAACTCTCCAGTGAATGTACATGGTGCAGTCATTATGAATACTGTAGGAGTTGAATTATTATCGCATAATTATAAATGATAAAAATTATTAATAATTAAATAATAAATAATTATTTAATAATACCATTAATATTAATATAGACAAGCTTGGAGTTGCATTCAAATACATACATGTAAATTATACTGACAAGAAAAATATGAAACTTATTATTCTCTAACTAATAATTCTCTGTTATTTTGCAAAAAATCTGAACACTTGACCACTCTACGTAGTGTACAAAATAAGTGACAACACATCACTGGACATACAGAAACAATAACTTAAACAACAAATCTGATAAAAGCTATAGGGCTGATTGCAAATAAAAAAAGAATTATAAACAAAATGATGCTATTCTTGTTCCCCGTCCACATAAAATTACATTCAAATGTGAAACAAAATCTCAACAATTAGAAACATTTTATTTAATTATTCTTTTCTTATTATTTATGAATATTTAACTATTTTTTTTTTATAATTTCAATTGAATTCTAGTTGTGCTATCTATATACTTAAACCAGTAACTACTCATGCATTTCTCAAATTCCCGGGTAAGGTTTATATAATTTATTTAAAAAAAACTTTATCACACTAAACATAAACATAATTATAATTATACTTACAAGAATTAAAACAGTAATTGAATAAAATAAATGTAACGAAAAATTGGTACCTGTATCATCACAGCAAGCAGCAAAGTATTTCCCATCTGGACTGAATTTTACTGCATTCACTTCTTGCTTAAATTTATATCTATGTATTACAGTGCATGTTACTAGACTTATCATCTGCGCCTCACCCTCTAAAAAAATTTAATTATAATAATAATGTACTGTTTTTTTTTTTCAAACTGATTACGTTATTGACCCAGCAAGGTCTTAACAGCTTCACCGGACTACTAAGGCGAGCGATTGCGGCACTCGGTCGATTTTATTTGGGCAACTAGTTCAAGGGTGCACGGCACACCTCGGCCTGGGCTGCTGCCTGACACGTGCAATTCGCGACCTATTTGGGCTGACCTAAGCTAATTATTCACACATATATGAGTTGTTGGACCATATATGTGTACCAAGCATACATACCTCAACAACTCCTTATTTCGTATCGGATAATTTTTCAAACTATTTCATTTCGATAAGGGAAAGAAAGAAAACCCTTCCATTATCATGTGTAGGCGTATATGCGTGCACGTGCGTGGGGGTGATATGTGTACTGTTGTTGCAGTGTTGTAACATTTTGTGTCAGTGTATCGCGCGAGCAGCGCACTCAAGGGCTCCACGCCGAGGGAACGGACCTAGGCTTGAGCCGCTGCTGAGGGGGACCTAATCTGGTGAATATTGTACTGTATTTCTGGATGTATTATACAGTGTGAGAGAAGCAAAAGAAGGATATGCTTATACGCGATAGGAAGCAACTTTTAGGATACAGTGCCTATCAGTTACAGGCGCAAAATGAAAGGCCTACATATTCAGTTACTCCTATTTCACATGATGCTTTGTTAAACATTGAAGCAGGCAGGTAACTTGCTTTAGGATCAACTAATACATAGTTACGTAGATATATATATCACTATAGTCTTTTTTCTCGAACTGACTACGCTATTGACCTAGCAAGGTCTTAACAGCTTCACCGGACATTAAGGGCTGTTCAATAAAGACAGTTAAGCATCTTATCATCTTATAATCACGTTAGTTACTAAACTGTACTTTGGTTAACTGTTAGGTGTAATTATAATGCGGGAGGGGTGAGGCGTAATGCCCGTCTCTCCCAACACCGTCACCAAACCTGAGGGGATGGGGCGGGGCCCCCTATCTCCTCGTTGCACGGGTGAGGCTGACGAGGGGAGACTGCTGGTCATGGACCCAGTTGTCTCTCTATATAGTAGGGCGAAGCCTGGTGTTCAATCGACCGGCTGCCGCGGGGGCAGTTTATCAGGTCAGTGAGCATGCTCGAACCCTGGCTGCCCCTACCATGCGGCGTACGGTACACCGTGGGGTTTTAGTCCGTGCGAGTCAGACATAACCTACCCTCCCCCCCATGACAGTAGCGTATGGGTTAGGGATTTCCCCACATTAATAAAAAAAAAAGGTGTGATTATAATATTTAAGATATATTGTAGATTAAACAGTACAGCAGATTTAATTTATTACAATTTGGTTCCAGTAAATTTACGGTTATAGCTAGCTATACCTAAATTCTGTTGAATTTAATACATACATGATTATGCCTAAAAATAATGATTTGACTGTTGCATTTCTTATCGGGTATAGGGATTGTTTAGTGAGCCACATGTATGCACTGGTATTGGGAGTCAAAAGCATTCTTAAGTTTTGTTTGTAGACATATTTTTACAATAATATAATGCATACATATTTGCTAGACAACTCAAGCAGATATAGGTCAGATTTAAATCTCAAATTTTGATTAATATATTAAAAAAAAACCTGAGCAGTTGTTTTGTAGAATTAATTGATTTTTTACAAAAACAGAATATGTACATATGTGGTTCCAAATAATGAATGCTTTTGTGTACAATTGAATGTAATAAATAAGAAAAAGCTATACAGTTACAGTTACATATATATATATGTGTATATATACTCATCAAAATCTAAGCAACATGTACTAATTTAAATTTTAGGATGGTTCTTCACATTATAACATTGTATTTTATTTTTAAAATAATATCTTTAGGGTTCTATGATGTAAAAATAACAGCTGTTGTCTTTATAAGTTCTTTTAATAACAGAAATGAACAATATTAGAATATACTGTAGAAACTAAGATACATAAGAAAGTAAACTTTTTTTTACAAAATGAAATTTCTAAAGAAAATGTATTTATTGTGAAAGAATAGAACAATTTAATACAAAGTATGGTCTCCTCTGCTATTCAGAAGTTGTCGGCAACGATTATTCATTGAATTAATGAGACTGTTTATGTCATTTTGCGGTATTCGCTCCCAATGGAACTGTAGCAAATCCTTCAGCTGTTGGTTGTTGTCGCTCCGTCCAAGTCCTTCAAAACACGTCTCTGGAATATGTCCCATGCGTGCTCGATGGGGTTGAGATCTGGTAATTGTGCAGGCCAGGGCAATACCCGGATGTTCTTCGTTGCAAAGTATTCACTGGTTCGCCGAGCTGTATGTGAACGCGCATTGTCATGCATTAACCTTAAATCGGAGCCAAAGGTTTGTACAAATGGGTAGACATAAGGTCTGAGAATATCCTCAATGTAATTTTCAGCATTCATGTTTCCATTTACAGAAACGAGCTCAGTTCGCCTGTTCTTCATAATACCCGCCCATAACATAACTGTTGAGCCGCTGTATGGATGAACTTCCTGAACGCACCTGAGCCTTTCAGTATTTCCGGGCCAACGATACACTCGCACCCTTCTTGTATCAGGCTTAAACCCGAATCGCGACTCATCGGAAAACATATTTTATCCCATTGTTCCTGGGTCCATGTTATGCGTTCTCTACACCATTCATATCGACGAGCGCGATTCCCGTGGCGTATCGGTGGGCACCTGATTGGGCGTCGAGCTCGTATGCCGTACTCATGCAGTCGATTTCGCACAGTTTGAGGACTTACATCAACACCACTTGAAATTTGTAGCCTCAAACTTATCTCTCGTGCGGTTAACATCGGCTGGCGTCTTGCAGTCAGTTGTATGTACCGTTCTTGCCGAGTGGTTGTACTCCTTTTACGGCCTGGATGCTGTTCAGCGGGTTCTCCTGTATTATTGTAGCGCTGCCAAAGATGACAAATAACACTTCTATGGATGCCAAAATGTTGAGATACCTGAGATTAATTACTTCCCGCTTGCAAAATCCCTACAGCTCTTTGCATTTCATCTACCATCAAATGACATCACTTCATGATGTAAAGAATATCTAACAATTCAATTTTGTCGCTAACTTTATTTAAATGGTTGGTAAAATTATAAAATCAAGACTAAACGTAGCAACTAAAAGCACTTAAATTCACACAAATTCGCAGTCATTTGAATTTTATGAAAAAGCAAAACATAATCAAATTTTTTTTTTACAACCAACCAGTATGTCATCAATAACAAAAAAAGTTTACTTACCTAAGCACTTTGTTTGAGTAAATACTTAGAAATTAATTAATTAGACTTAGACTTTTTTGATGTGTGTATCTACAGATAGTTGTACTGACTCCTGCTTATTCCATTTATTCTTATAATGGGTATCTACTTTACCTTTAATTTAAATTGAATACATACTTTCATTCACAGCCAACAATGTTGTACCATTCGGGGATAAGTCTACAGCTGTGTAGTTGTAAACACTTTCAAATGATAGTGTATTGCTTTTGTTTCTGAAAAATTTATGAGTTTAATTAATTACAAGAAGAAAAAACAGTTATGAAAAAATATTAATAACTTTGATTTGCTTGACGTCTGAACTCACTACCTCTCAGGCTACCTCTGCCACACTATAGCAACACCACTATTGCTTACTTACTTCAGTTGATTAGTGTCTGTTATGATGGTTCTGAAGCATCTCTAATAAATATATCTGAGTAATTTTATAGTTTTATTATCAAAAGTTATTAACTCTGGGTTGCGCATTGTAACTGTCGGTTATCACGTACATCAGATCATCAGGCACAGGATATCACACCTAAGTTTTTTACAATTATTTACATATTTGAAATTCTTAGACCAAATTTTAACTTGTGTTCTCTTTGTTGTTTATTAGTATTTGTTTTGATATTATTATCTTATATGTTAAATATAAACATGACGTAACATCTCCTTGAATATTGCGAGCAACTAGCCTAACACCTGGTACATATATATTTGTTTAATTAATGTTATAAAATTATAAAAACGAGGCTCACTACTGGACCAAACACTTCATCTTGAGGGTATTGCACAGACCTAATCATTATACAAGCCCACAACTTGTGTGATATTAAAAACAGACGAATACATAGTTCTACATTTTCCTTCCCGCATACTTATGATATGGAGCATTTTTTTTATATCATAGGAGGCAAACGAACAGATGGGTCACCTGATGTTAAGTGATCACCACCGTCCATAGATACTTGCAACACCAGGGGAGTCGCAAGTGCGTTGCCAACCTGTATTTGGGACGAGGGTCAGGGAGGGTCAGGAAGGGAAGGAGGAAGGGGAAGGGGAGGGTAGGTGGATCTCCGGCCCTCTCACTGACCAAACGAAACGCAACAATGCAAGCACTGCTACTTCACGTTGATTTTCTGTGAGAGGGTGGTGCTTCCCCGGACGAGCCGAACCTTTTCTGCTGAAAACAATAATAGCTTCAGCTTGGCTCTACCACTACACATTCTTAGGCTCAAGTTTCACTCACTATATTTACCTACAACATCGGATGGTAGAAGTTACTAAATCAAATTTCGAAATATATGCAAATTATATAAAACTTACTGATATGAGTTAGGGCTCGGACTTGCGTACATTGAATCGTCTCAAATCTTTAATTAGTATATTAGACTTTGTTTAAAATTACTAGGCAATAAATATGATATACACTCACCGTTTCAAATCATATACTGTAATTCTATTTCCTACGGGACTAATGACGCTATTCCCATCTTTGGTAAATAGTATATCACCTTTACGATATACCGTGCCAAATAAGTTTTGAAACTGCAAAAAAAAAGGTTATGTTTTCAAAATGAAAAAATAAACAACACAAGTATATTAGAAGTCTACATCAGTTTTATTACGGTCTCAATAGAAATATAGCGTGCTGGTCGTTAAGGCTAAGAATAATAGTACATACTAGTAGACTTTATGAATAAATTAAGTTTTAATTCAATCAAAATATTATAAGGATATTCTATTGTCAAAGTAATGTTTAGAAACTTACCTTGTAGTGAAATTTCATTTTGTAATATTTTAAATGTGATACGTAGCTTACAATATTACATTTACTGCACAAAGTTATCGAAATCTATTCCATAAAATGAAATCATTTTCAGGCGCTAAGTATGAAAACAATGTGGAAAACCAAACTAAAACGTGAGATTTGACATTGACATCTTTTTGACAATATGTTCTTACGTTCCAATTTTAAGTTGATTACATTATATATCTAGCATTAACATCTTTTGAACATACACCGCGAAATTTAATTACTTTGCATCATTAAATCCACAAAAATTTGCTTAATTATAAATATGCTATTATGGCTACCATTCTTGGATTGACGTTTATGGCTTTGAATACTTAACTATTTCACTAGTAATTGCCTTGATTATAAATTTATATAGTTTAAGTATAAAAGCATGGATTCCCAAAACAAAGAAATGTTATTATGCTACACTTTACTGCATTACAGTTCCCTATATATAGACTGTAATTTTTTTTAAGGATTATATATGCAACTTGATTCATATAAAAAATAAATTCAGTTGTCTATAAAAATATATTACTATTTAAAAATAAAACTAAAATTTAAGTACTCTGGTAACATCTAAAATTCAGAATTCAACTGATTTTCTTTTAAAATTGTTATTAATTTTTCAAAAAGATTTATAAATAAATTAGAAAATGTCTGTTACTAAAAATATAAAAAATATTAACAAATTTTGATGGAGTAAGAAAATTCTAATTTTGTAAACATTTTTTACCAAAAAAGTATGGAAAAAATTAATAATGACATGCGCACATGAAAAATGCTGGCCAGCGATCCACATCAATGTTGTACGTCATAACGCAGTGAAATTTTTAGCTCACGATTGGTTGCGCATTTCGGAAGTTACGTATCAAAGCCAATCAAAAGTTAGGTCATATCGAGTACTGCCTTGAACATCAATCGTCATATGACCCATTCTATTGAGTTTGCAAAGCTTGGGCCATATTTGTCTGTGCTAAAGTAGTTTCGTGGAGTGAGTGTGTGCAGATAGTCATCACAGTTTTTGGGACCTGTAAATACTCCCACATTTAAGAAAAATGGCCGAAAATCCAATCTACGGACCCTTCTTTGGAGTTATGGGGGCGGCATCTGCCATCATCTTCAGCTGTATGTATTCTGTGTGGTCCATTATCTACGAAATGGCTGTCTTAAAAATTATCGATCTTCCAAAATTTGTTCTGTCTATTGCTACTTCTCAAGGAAATCAATTCTTGCAACCGATTTATATTGTGTTCACTGCTGAAAATGATAGAAATCGGTTATTTTCGGAATACTAATTATAGTATTAGTCTCAATTTGAGTGTTCTTTGAATCATACATAAATATATACATTCAAATGACGGATTTAGCCCTATTTAGTGTAAGATTCTAGACAGATCGGTATGAAAGGGGATGATTTGGGGCGTTGTTTTAGCACTTTTCCTATGTCAATCGTTGGTCATGTGATTGATAACTTTGCGTTATGTTGGTAGCACTGGTTATTTGTATTGCTAACAAAAGAATTCAATGTATTATATTGTGCCACCGTCCAAATTTATTGTTCCCTAGTACTTTAATATTTTTACTACAATTTGAAAGGAATCATCGTTTTTTTTTACTAAGAGTTTTGGGTTTTTCCTTTATGATTCATAATGAAAAGTATGATTAGTATAAAATCACCCACCACTTTATGCCGGTTCTAATGAATTACTCCAATGAACTCTGAGCAAATTGGCTAAGATTTTTGAAAATCAATGCTGCATTGTTTAGTTCATTAGAATTGTGGTAATTAGCATTCATAGCTTATCACTTCCTAGAGAGCCTATACTATAATCAATTTTATCCTATCACATGACTGACAACTTACCATCATGTGACACAGTCAGCTGTTCATTCTAGTTTGAACTTAACCTGATATACCAGTCTAGATATTTAGTTACTACAATAAAACTAAATACCATGTTGAAGTGATATATACTTTGATATTCTCTTGAATAAAAATCAATAATTCAAGGGGTATACCAGACGGGATGACATTGTCATGTGACAAATTAACCCTAGTGGCTTAAAAAACATTCTTATGAACTTATACTCACACCCAGTTATGACACCCTGGTAATTTTCAATATATCTTTTATATTAATTACATACTTTATAATCAGTTTAATTGATTCAAGTATGAATATTATTTAGTGATTTTAATAAATATTGGTTAAGTATTGAAACTTTTCCAAGATTGTGAAACTCTATAGTCTTGTCAGGCCAATAGGGTAGTCAGTTTGAAAAAAATAAGGAATTCCTTTATAATAAGATATTATTCTCTTTATTTTAAATATCAATTTTATATGGTTTTTGGTAGACCAATATACAACATTCTACCACTTACAAAGTTAATAGGCATGATAAAATATTTTTTCCAAAAGGTTACATAAGATGTATACTAATTCTTATAAATTATATTGATTTTTATATCATAGAAGATAAAACTTTATATTTTTGCCTTTATATACAATTAACAATACAATAAATTAACAAAATTTTGTTAGAATAACTTCGGTAAAGCAGACTTTTATTTTATGGTTTAATAATTATTATTTAAACATAGGTTTCTATTAGGAGCTTGTTAACATGTTGGTTTCTCGTATTCCAGCCCTCGGAGCTGCATATGGCACAGCCAAGTCGGGCACCGGTATTGCCGCCATGGCGGTGATGCGGCCTGAGCAGATCATGAAGTCCATCATTCCCGTTGTCATGGCGGGTATCATTGCCATCTATGGGTTGGTCGTCGCTGTCCTGATTGCAGGTTCCCTGGACTCCCCCACCAATAACTACACCCTGTACAGGTTAGTTCAAGAACATTACTGAAGCTATAACAAATTTTCATAATATATCAAATTAACTAAAAAAAAATAGTCTAGATACTTATTTACTTACTTTGATGAACTTATGTAACTGAATTATTAGGTATTATAAAACAATGTCTCTAATCTCCTCTGTCTGTTTGCGATAAGCTCAAAAATTATGCAAGGGGTTTTCATGCGGTTTTCAACGCTAGCTCAAGTGCTTCATGAAGAAGGTTTAGCTATATAATTTGTCAAGTTTTTTTTTTATTGTTAGGGTGTGGTAACATTTACAGGGCCCTCTAGTATTAAATAAACCTTATTCTACTTTATCTTATGTAACTAACAGTAATACAGTCTTCAAGTAAAATAGTACAGTTATAAAGTATTTTTCTTAGAAATATGTAAGTTTTTGATATCAGCAACAAATAACACAGTTGTATACTATTAATGTAGTAATTTTATTAGATATTCTTTGTTACACACCCACTAAATAGATTTGAAGTCGAATAATTAACAAATCTTTTTCTTATAGACTATTTCAGTTAGCAGATAACATGATCATATAATAAGTAGTAACTATATTTGACATATAGCCAATAAATATGATGTAACATCATAATTTATGTGGTCATTGGCACCAATAAATTTAATCTATTTTTAAATTTGGTTTACATTTTTTTGTAAAACTATACATATTTGACATAGATTTTACCATAGCCAAAGCTTTTAGACTCTGATTAGAAGTTTTAGAGATTTGATCTAAGTAAAAGCCAGAATGTAGGAAAGGATATTTTATTTATCAGTAGTTAATATAAGCTTGTTTTTGTAACTTTCCACTAATAAGGTTATAGTAGATTGTTTTTATATAATAGCTTCAATTTTTTTCCCATAAGGAATTTACTTCTGTAACAAATGAATAAGCTTGATAGAATCCTTTTGCAGCAATATTAGTGAAACTATATAAATTTGTGGTTTGTGTAAAGCACATATCAAGTCATATTATGTTGGCATTTCCAGATAAAAAAATGTACAGATAAGGAATGATCAATCATTAGATATAACTCTTGATATTAATTTCTCAGATAATATGAAACCCATTAAAATATTACTTGTTAAAAGTTAAATTGTCACTTTACATATAAATCAAATTAGGTTGTATGTGTGTTTATAACCAATCTGAAACAACTCAACTGATGAGTATGAGATATTTAGTTGCACATAGTGCACGTAGGGCCGAGGTGTACCGTGCACACTTTAGCTAGTTGTCAAAAAAAAATTTCTGAGTGTCTTTAGCTTGTTAGCTAGGTCCGGTGAAGCTGTTAAGACCTTGCTAGATTTATAGCGTAGTCAGTTCGAAAAAAAGTGCACATTACCACTAGTGGTGGACAATCCCGCGGCTGAGGGCGCGTGCTCCCGTGGTTGGTCTGTAATACGCCAGCTGCAAGATTTCCAAAAAAATAATTAAAAAAAAAAACACAAATGCATGCGCCCACCTTACTGTAAAAATTTTGACTTGAAACATCTATAGGCGAAGCGTAAATCTGATTATTGGCTTGTTAACAAACTTAAAACACGAACTTTACACTATTATCTAAATACTCGAAAACGCAAATTTACTAGTGTTACGCGAACTCGCCGATGACCTAACGCCCTTTGATAAATGCCGCAGAAAACACCGCGCCTGCGCCTAGTTAAATTTTTGTATTTAATCAAAATGAATATTTATGTAATAAAATAAATAAAGTCATTATTTTACGAACAAATTTGTAATGCTTTTTATCTTTTCATTATGTCATAGCTGATTCCTGTCGTGATCTGTTTTCGTATGCGTATAACTTATACAAAACAATTTTGATGTTTCACATTTGCCAGACGTCCCTTGATGGCTCAATTTTTTTCATTGCGCACTTGCTTTGAAAACGGTTGCTCACCGCTGCACTATTTTGTTTTTTTTTTTTAATTATTCTTAAGATACTTTAAGATAATTATCATTAAAGAGTATTTCATTGTTTCCAGAGGGTTCATTCACTTGGGCGCTGGGCTCGCGGTAGGTTTCTCTGGACTGGCAGCCGGGTTCGCCATAGGCATCGTTGGTGATGCAGGCGTACGCGGTACGGCCCAACAGCCAAGGCTATTCGTCGGAATGATTCTTATCCTCATTTTCGCCGAAGTGTTGGGTCTGTACGGTCTCATCGTCGCCATTTACCTGTACACGAAACAGTAAACCCCCAACACTGAACACACTCAACTCCCGTCGCCACGTGCTCCGAGCTTCTATGCCGTTTGACCTGGTCAGCTAGTAGCGCGCACAGGGACTACAGTCATCGCCGGTAGCGAATCCCCATCAAGCATAGGGCCTCGGAGCACTTCTCGAACATCTTGTATAATATAAAACCTTAATAATTAATTCGATGTTTATATAATTTCGCATATCTCCGGCCCGGTGTGGCCATGATGCTGCGGCTGCCCCGTTGCCCCGAGACGCGACATGTATAAATAAATTTTCTATTTCAATTTAATAAAAATGCGATCAATTTTCGATTACCCCAAATCATGGTTTTAACAATACGTAAACGCTACCGTGCGATGGCTGCACATTATTAATTTATTTATTACAGTTCTATGTGATTAATATATTGGTGACTGGAGATTTTTAATTATTTCATCTTTCGATACATCGTCTAGCGCGTCCATCTTCGCGATATGTTTTAATGTCCATACCATCTAAGGATATCACTTCTAGATTATTTTAGTGTTAAGGCGAAACTAATGTACAGTTAGAGTAGAAATTTAAGTCCAAACAATTTATTGTTAAATTAATTTATGAACCGTTGAATCCCCGGAGGTACCGTGTATGTTTAAACCTGGCTTGATTATTATACGCTATTATAGCTTTCAATGTTAACGTCGATGCGTGTGTCTACCCTCATATTATCTGTATAAAGTTATTTTATTTAAAATTGACATGAAATCCATATGCGAGTC
This sequence comes from Antheraea mylitta, assembly GCA_014332785.1. Lineage (NCBI taxonomy): Eukaryota > Metazoa > Arthropoda > Insecta > Lepidoptera > Saturniidae > Antheraea > Antheraea mylitta. The sequence continues at coordinate 2,285,189 of JACEII010000017.1, read as the reverse complement.
TTGAACATTGTATTGCCAGGTATGTCAGTAAATAAACATGGTTTGTACATTCCATATTATTTTGTTTCTACTTGATTATACTGTGTGTTTTATTTTCCTTTTTATTTGATCTTTGGGCGAGAGATGTTAAAATTTAGAAGGCCAACGCTTTCATGACATATATATGCAACTATCGTAATCAAATTACCTTTAATAATAATAATAATTACATATATAATAACTTGCAAACAAATATACTTATTCTGTATAAATATAATAATACCTCATAGTGGAAAAATTATGTTTGAATGATGATTATAAGTCGGTAAGTAAAATACATTAGATAAAATTGTATTTTATTTAGGATTCATGTTAGAGAATGTTATATATATATAATCTTTGGTGTTATTGAATGAATTGTGTTAATAAAATATTTTGAAAACAACTAAAATGTAAATTATGAATTGATTGTTTTTTTATTCACAATTATCCAATAATACCCAAATGGTAGGTAACCCGGGCCAATATTTGATGGAAATTGGGAACCTTTTATCACAAGTTGAACTATTATGTTGAAAGTAGCAAGCTGGAATTGATATTCTGATGTTCTATAGAATTATAGAAAAAATAATAGGACTTACTTTCATCTTCTGCTAGTATTAATGAAACTACTAAAGAAGGGAAGCATCATATAGGAGAACTATATATCTTTCTGCTTTAAATGTAGAACTTATATCTGCTATTATACGATTAGTATGGCCTATACTCTTTAGGTATTAGTTGCATGGGACCCTTCAAGCAGTCAGTTTTAAGGATTGCACCAAGTAGAAAATCCGCCATTTTTATCAAAAACTAAAAGGAACTAAATAAAAATATATTTTGGCAAATGAAGGGCAATGTTATGTAGCGTATTCTTTATACCAGAATATCCATACGAAGAAGTGTAGAGAAGAGTACATCTTATTTAGCATTATTGTACATTTCTATAATTCTTCTGTTCGTATGTTTTTTTTTTTTTCTCGAAATGAATACGCTGTTGACCCATCAAGGTCTTAACAGCTTCACCGGACTACTAAGGCGAGCGCTTAAGGCACTCAGCCGATTAAACTACCCTGTTCGTATGTATGTGACTGAACTCTTAAACATTGCACAGATTTTGATGATATTTTTTGTGTGCTCAGAGTGGAATCAGGAGTTGTGTAGATTCATAATTGAACCCGGTAGGTAGCGCTGCGGTTAACTTAACATTTTTTTAAATTATCAAGACAACGTCTTTCGGGACCCCCAATGTTGTATATAAATATTTCTTGCTCCGAAAAAGCATTTGTAAACGATAAAACACTGCTACCGGTTTGAGAAAAGTCTGTCATCGAGAATCGAAAAAACTCGATCTGGTTATCATTTTTTATTAACCTTTTATTATCTACTGCAGTCCTATTGTTTGCGCTTCGATAGCTTTGTTGTGGATATGTACTTGCTGGTTATTATTGTGTAAGTAAAAATCTCTTTATGTATTTGATATATATAATTAACGACAAGTCAACACTTTGCTTGCTCAAGCCCGAGTGTCCAGCGGGGCGCGTCCGTAGGCGCGCGAGGGTGATGCGTCTGCGCGGGTGGTCGGGGTGAGTCGTTGCGTCCGGGGCTTGCGGGGTGTCCTCACTTGTCGTTGGCGCGTGCAGGCGTAGGGGTGAGGGCAGCTTGCATTCCGCATTACGGCATAGGCCGTAACACCTATTAATAGACCTGAACTATACGAAGTGCAATTGCTCTTAAGAAGTACATAATTAAGAGCTGGTCGGGTGAAACATAGGGTAGTAGTTGAATAAGTATATTTACACTCTGTGAAGGGTGTATAAGTCTGCCGCCTGTAGGCTATTCTAATTTTACCGCTCCTATGGACCTCAACAGTTTGATATCCTAGTTCATAATAATATTAATTACATTAATCTGCAAGTGAAACGGCAATGTTATTGTTTGCGCTCTATCGACCTAATTATACCACCCATTACCCATTAATACTATGATTATGAACTATGGTGCCGAGGGGGTTCACTTTCTAGAATTATAAATTTAAAACTTTCTGTAAGATATTACAAAATTTTTCGCTCTAGGTACCTACTGGTAAATCTAGCATTGCATGCTATCCATTTTGCTATAAGTGAATTGATATAAAAAATACGTACGGTGCCACGGCAACAATGAAATTTATGCAAAATTGTTATGTTGGCCAGTGTTACAACACTTGCAAAGCAATTCGTTTACGGACCAGTGGATACTGTAGTGAGTGGTAGTACTGCGAGGAATTAGGAATAAATAGTAGGTATATAGAGTTGGAATCGAAGTATAAAAAATAATTTTGGATGTCATTTTCTTAACTCGAAATGTAGGTGTGTGCTTACGACCACACGATATAAGTGAAAACTTATATACATACCCATTAAAGTTCGTACAGATGCGTCGGTGCAATTACATATATAAATCATGGTAATATTTAAATATACAAAACTGAAATACGACACTGACTATATAGAAAACAAACAATATTGTTTAATTATTATAGTACGCAATAGTCAAAACGCGGTAGACAACAGCTGAGAGTAAGTATTAAATATTTGTATAACATTCATTTTATATTTATGATACTCCTATATATTTTTTTTTGCAGAAATAAATTAGCTTTTAGCCCTAGGAATATGCTAGAAGTGTTAAAATTGCTCAATTACATCGCTGTTTACAAACATACAAATAAATTTGACAAACAATAAAAACGTATAGACACAAAATTGCTTCTTATATTAATACTAGCCTCTGCCCGCGACTTCGTTCGCGTGAAATAGATACACTAACACGCAGCAGTTCTCAAAAGGAAAAAACATCCAGATTGAAACATTTTTCATCTGTGCTCCGCTCCTAATGATCTTAGCGTGATGATATATAGCCTATAACCATTCTCGATGAATGAGCTATATAACATTGAAAGAATTATTCAAATCGGAGCAGTAGTTTCTGAGATTACCCCCTACAACGTCACAAACTTTATCTCTTTATAATATTAGTATAGACTATGAAAACCTAAAATCGGTTCAGTTTTGGAGAAGGAACAGAGAAATACTAAAGGATGATTTATATTTTGTGAATATACAATCAGCCCAAGTTGCAGTTATCTCTTTCTCTCTCTCATACTCTTCGGGCAGAGTGAGCGCGACCGCAATTGATTCCTGTTTTGTAACCTAGCCAAATTTCTCGTAGACCGCATTTCCAATTACCGGTTACAAGAAATATTTTATAGTAAAAACTAGACGAGTTCTGCCACCTTACAATATATATTCCCTGTTGGTACTGCTTTAAATCATATTTAGTAACTCATACATGATATGCCAGTAATTGGTCACTTTTTAACTCAATCATATATATTGAATACATTATCAACATATAAGGAGTAAGTATTACCTACAATAGGACACAAAATAAATATAATTTTCCTAAATTGGGCGTTGATGAAATAAATTTGACAAGATTGTGGTCATATGTTTTAAGTTCTGAAATCAAAAATTCGATGGCAGTTAAGCCCACCAGTATAGTCCTTGATCTACAACGTTATAACTAAATAAATAATTTTAAAAATATTTTAATACTACAGTGTTTTGTTGCGTAGGTACCTATTCTGTGTGTTCAGAAAGCGTGCAAATTTTTAATTACTACACGTCATCGTCGTTACGACTTTTACTTTCAGAACTGGACGTTAAAAAGACTTAAGTCTAGATTTTTGTGCTCTAGAAGCATATGCAATAAGGTGTAAAGTGGACGCACACCAGACTAGGCCCTCCTCAGCAGCGGTTCAAGCCTAGGTTCGTTCCCTCGGCGTGGAGCTCTTGAGTACGCTGCTAGCGTGATACAGTGACACTAAATCGTACATTATTGCGACAACATTACACATATCACCTCAACACGCACACATGCTTACACATGAAAATGGAAGGGAAATATTTTCCTTATCGAACTGAAATAGTTTAGAAAAATTATCCAACATAAAATACATATAAGAGTTGTCGAGGTATGTATGCTTGGTACACATATATGTTACAATAACTCATATAAGTATGAATATGTAGCTTAGTTTAGATTAGCTTAGATAGGTCGCGAATTGCATGTATCAGACAGCAGCCCAAGCCGAAATGTGCCGTGCACCCTTGAGCTAGTTGCCCAAATAAAATCGGCTGAGTGCCGCAAGCGCTCGCCTTAGTAGTCCGGTGGAGCTGTCAAGACCTTGCTAGGTCAATAGCGTAGTCAGTTCGAAAAAAAATGTACAGTGGAATAGATTTTGTACTTCTGCCTTTATGTTTCTATTTTTAGCTTTAAAAACATCAATGCGACGCAACACGGCTATATAGCCATATCATCTCTCATATGGATCAGGTCGAAAAGAAAAGTGGTAAAACAATTGCGTTTTACATAAAGAAATTTTTATATGAATAATGTAATTGTTTATACATATAATAGAAATGAAGTGTCTGTTTGTAACAGCGAAATATAATTTTTTTCACTGGATGGGTATGAACGTATATACTACTGATAACAAAAATGCAATATTTAAAATTTTTGTCGGTCTGTCTGTCTGCTTGTTCCGGGTAATCTCCGAAACAGCTGGACCGATTTTGACCGAAATTTCACTAGCATAGCATAGATGAAGTTACCGCGGGTGAGATAGGCTACTTTAAATTAGACTAAGTGTTAACCGCGGCTTCGTCCACAATGCTATCTCGAAAACAGTTGGACTAATTTTCACTTTTACCAACAGAGAGTGGACATCGTAATAAGTAATTTAGTTTATTTTAATTTAGACTACCTCTAAACTGTGGCTTTGCCCGCAATGCTATCTCCAAAGCAGATTGATCTTACCGAAACTTTTATTTACAGATAGCTGGATTTACAAAATTAATTCAAGTAATTTTAATTTATACTAGCTGGTGGCTTTGCTCGCAGTACTATCTCCAAAACCGTTAAACTGATCTTCGCAAAACTTTCATTATCAGATAGCTGACCTTATAAAAAGTAATTCAGGCAATTTTCGTTTATACTAACTGTTCACCGTGGCTTTGCCGTCAGTACTTTCTCCAAAAGGTTAGGCCGATTTGTCGGGGTCTTTCACCTTACCTTATAAAAAGTAATTGAGGTTATTCTATTTATCCGCCCGCTTTGTCTGTCTAAAATTTAGCAAGATTTCAACTTATTCTTTATTTTTAGTTAGAGAAATAATTATCAACTAATTGTTTATAATTCGATTTTATAATTTTTAGTAACTTTGAAGATTTTAGACCATAAACTCAATACATTATTAGTATTGAATACTTCCATAATACAATTTCTTGCAGAACAGACAAGCGTTTATTTTTTGTATATACACAAAATCGTAATTATAATGACAGTGTAATGTAAATGTAAATCTTTTTGATAATATTTTAAGTTATTGTTTCATTAGTTCCTTACACAGTGTAAATGAGCATAAAGATAGTTATATGGTGGGTTAAAATCCCAAATATGTTGCTGATGGTAAACCTCACTAGGTACATTGTTAGTATTTATATATCTATTGTATACATTACATACGTACATACATAGTAAGTGGCGTGCATGTCGTACTTAGAATTGTTTTTACAGAGCATTTCTATAATTGTACTTAATCTCACAAGTTTATAATTCTTTAATGCAATTTTACAAAAGCGTGCGGAGCCGCGGGTACAGCTTGTCTCTAAATAAAACATGAATACTTGCAAATGACTAATCAGATCTTATGAATGATAATGAAATGGTTTTTAAATTTTCCTATTTCAGTTTCTCAGATATCGGAGAAAAGAAATATTTATTTTGTAATTTACCATTTTATTGGATATAAAATAAAAATGTGGTACTCAGTCACAAATCTTGTGTCGGTACAGATAATATAACGAAAAAATCTCACGTAAGAATCGTGGTACAAAGCTTCGTTAATCAGTAAAGTTGGCATCGAAGTTATCGGAACTAACCATTCACTGTGTGACGGGGGTGTTTAGTTATCACTTCCGATTTTATTTTATACACCGTCTCGCATAAGATCCATAAATGTAGCTAATCGAGATACTGTTTTGTGAAATATATTATACTGTTCCGTTTTCTTATGTTATAGGGACTAATAATAATAATATAGGAACCGATCCACTTTTTTACTGTACACCATTATGTATTAAGTAAGTGGATATTATTCAAATAATTATCGCAATTATTTTAATTACTTATTCCAATACAAGGTGATCAGTGTTAACACCAGTGTCACATTTGCCCTAAGGACCAGGAGGCCCAGGCCTATGACGGCCAGATATTAGGGGCGACCAATCGTGACAAAAAAATCACTGACACAGGGGTAGCTAGTACTTACTACATGACCTGGGACCTAGAGCGGCCAAGACTGCAAATCCACCACTGGTTAACACATTTTATTATTACATTTCGCTCACAGCTTATAAGATTGTTCTGATATTCAGAGAAAAATACATAATTTTAAATTCGTTTATTACGTTTCTTGAATACAACATGTAGCTAAGTAATTTTTTTAATAAATGATATAAGTAAGAGTTGAGGTTTTGGCAGGATATTGGTCTGTCTTGTAGTAGATTTTATATTTTATTCATAATGTTGTGTTATTTGATTCTGTATTTTGTAAAATTAATGTATTTTCTGTTATTGTGCATAAGTGCAGTGAATGGAAAATAACATCATGAATTCCGAGATACCTCAAAACTCCTTGGAAAGTTCTAACAAGGGAGCCACCATCTTGTTGCGATATTGAAATAAGCGCATGATACTTAAGATGTTGTAACCTCCATTGAAACAAATTATTGACACTAGCTAATGCTTGTGCGGATCCAAAAGAAGAAAAAGTATTAGAGTTGCTATTAGAAAAAAACACAAGAACACGTCATGCAAACTTGACATTTGTTTTGCGTTGGCACTTGCTAAATGTCAAATTCATGACTACGATTTGTACATTTATGCTAAAATTGTGAAAATAACCAAATTTACAGGAAAATTCGCCAAAATGAAATATAAATCCCTTTTATTTTTCTTAATACTCCTTACATATTATGAAGGAGATGCTCAAAGTCGCTCTAAAGGGGTATGTATATATGTTTATAATAAAATATAAGCCGGCATTTTTATTTGTTACTAAATTGAATTTTACAGCTCGAAGACAAAGTTCAGCAATTGACGGAAATGTCTGCGAAGAAGTCCATAATATCGTTAAATGTTAACAAGTTTAAAGAGTATGTGAAATCACCTCCGAGAGACTATTCTTTTGTGGTGATGTTCACTGCTATGGCACCGTCGCGGCGTTGCGATATTTGCCAGCAAGTCTTCGATGAATTCCTGATTGTGGCTAATTCGTTCCGATTCTCACCGTCATACAATAACAAACTGTTCTTTGGTATGGTCGATTTTGATGAAGGATCAGACATTTTCCAAATGGTATGTTGTTTCTTGATTTTTAACCGCAAATAATAACTAACACAATCATAGCTTAAGACTGTTAATGGTAGATCCCATCTGTGAGATGCCACAATACCTTTCAATTTGTGCAATGAGTTCTGTTACTTTTGTGTAGAAATATGTATCTAGGTAGCAGTACTTCGGAATCCAAACCTTCTACAGGTCTTACTATTCTGAAAATACAGTTTTAAAATTAGTTTTTATTTAAATGAATTGAATAACTTCAGTTTCAGTATTTAATTTGATAGAGTGGTTAGTTAGTTTATTTTTGTTCTTACATTTAACTATGTTCTCATTATGTTGTGGTATATATTTTTATTGCATCATTATATTTATGTGTAGAACATAGATATTCTTCCTAATATGAATTGTAACTAATTCGATTATTACAATTACCTTTCAACACTAAATTAAAATAAATAGCTTTAAAATTTCCAACACATTCTTTGAATATTCTGTTTTAATATTAACACATTGACAGCCAACAGCATTTGTTTTTTAACTTCTTGATTATTACTTTTTAATATGATGTATATTTTTAGTACCGTCAAAATGGCTTCCCAGGCCAGTCTCATTATAGTGGTAGTTTATAAAGTTACAATGTATTTAGACACTGACAATATTAAGTCCCATATTCATGAAACAGACTGGAACTGAAATACAGGTATCAAATATTATCAAGACATATTAATTTACTGTGGTTTAAGTTATATAGGTATAACAACAATCATTCTGTTTCAGTGCTGATGACATTTCCTTCCCTGAAAATTTAAACTAAACATATCTTACATGGAGATGCCACCTCAAGTTACTTTCGATAATAACTTTTATAAACAGTTATCATATAATATTAATAACTAATTTTATTATGAAATTCATAAGTAATGTGACAAATATACTCAATGTACTTGTAAATATGTTTCAGCTTCGCCTTAACACTGCACCAGTTATTATCCATTTCCCTTCCAAAGGCAAGCCAAAAACGTCAGATTCTATGGATTTTGAAAGGGCTGGAATTCATGCAGAGGCTATTGCTAAATGGATACAGGACAGAACTGATGTTCAGGTACCTTCTATTATTTTAACAGTCAGCTGTTAAAAACTGAATTGGGCTTGATAAACAATAAGCCTATTGCTTAGAAGTGTTAAACTGATGATCAATTTGTACAATTTTATGTATTTCTTTTATATAAACATACTTGGTATGTCTTAGTGTTAAATCCACAATCTTATTAGATGTTAAATGATATTCAGGTCAATATAATTAGAGTTTGGAGTTTACAGTAAGCATCCTAAATCTAAAGGAAAGATTGACCATGAAAGAAAAGAGTTAATAATAATTGATTTAATAAAGATTGACAGTGCATCTGCTAGAACACCTACAGGTGTCTGGTGACAGATGTTCAATTTGAGGGCGATAGCTAGCTAGATCAGCTTTGAAAAAAACCTACCACCACCCTGTTTTTGTGACTATGAATCAATGCATTGTCAGAGCATGATAACTACTGAGCGGTAATTGTATAGTTCATCATTCTGGTATCCTGAAAAATTTTTATTTGTTAACATAAATATATACAATATTGTGCTTGCTATAGTCCCATAATCTTTTAGGTTTTTAAGTTGTTTCTATTTGAATACAATATAACAATAGTTTTAGTATAATTATGATGTTAATCTATAGTACTTGGAAGACAAAATTAGCTTTCTTTTATCTTATTACATTCTACATTCCTATTTTGCTGCTATATTTTTTTTATTTCTCGAACTGACTACGCTATTGGCCTTGTTTTTTTTTGGCCTTTACAGCTTCACCGGACTACTTTTGCTGCTATACATTATGTCTGCCGAAAACGTAAATGAGAGAAAAGTAAAAAGTTTGAAGCCTTTAGTGACATATGTCTAGGTTTATTGCTTTATTTGATAGATTTAGACTAAGTGTAATTTATAAACACAAGTTCATAGGACAAAAAATAAACTATTGAATGCATCTTATTTTCCTAGTTCCAAATGTATAAACTCAATATTGGAAAAGACGGCAGACACACTTTTTTCTTTAGAGGCAGTATTGTGGTGTTAAATTATAATTTTTAAAGTTTTTTCTTGTGCCAAATAACAGACAAACAAATAAATACCCATACACATATTTCAAAATCAATGATTCATCTCATAAAATTCATAGATACGTAAAATAAAGTGATGAGAAGTCTGCCATTGTACATGTTTCATGTAAAAAGTATTTGATAAATTTCTATCATATATCTTTAGTTTCAATTCATAGACATTTGGTTATTATAATATATATATTACATCCCAATTTTAATTTAAAGTTTTAATAAACTGCGACCTTTATAAGGACTACACAAAGCATGAAGTAGGGTAAAGCTGTATGGCGTATATGCGCAGGAGACCAGAATTAAACAGATAAAGGTGTTTAGAAATATATACTTGTTTAATGTCTTTTCCTCTGCATGTAAAATGCATAATTAAAATAGTGAACTATGCATATGAAGTGCGCCTACCAAAGTTTCAAATATTTTTATCTTCCAGATCAGAGTATTTCGACCACCAAACTACTCGGGGGCTGTAGCGTTTTCTATGCTCTTCGCCCTGCTCGCTGGATTCTTGTACTTACGACGGAACAATCTGGAATTCCTCTATAATAAACAAATTTGGGCTGTCGCTGCAGTGTTCTTTTGCTTTGCCATGGTGTCTGGACAGATGTGGAATCAAATCAGAGGTCCACCGTTCTTCCATAAAACTAAGAATGGTCCGGTGTACATAAATAGAGGTTCACATGGACAGTTTGTGTTGGAAAGTTACATTGTGGCTGTATTGAGTATCCTTTTTAAATGTTCAGTACCCCATATTGATTAGCACATATTATACTCAAGTACTTGAGGGGTGGAGAAAAGTTCCGAGTATAATGGTGGATGGATATAGGAGTAGAGGAAGATCGAAAAACATGAATGAACTGTGTGAAAAAATGAATGAATAAAAGTAAGAAGATAATTATGATACAAATAGTTGAGAGATGCTATTTCATAATTCGACTTTTTTCTAATACTAATTATCAAATCATCAAATCTATATAATAATACTATAAATGCGAAAGTAAGTTTGTTTGTTACTCTTTCCCATCTTACCTATGAAATTGCTCAACATAAAATTTTGCACATAACACATTGTCATGGCTGCAGAAAAAGGCAAATTAAAGGCACACAATTAATTTAGTCCACTGTTTGCTAAATTATATATATATTTGTATAGTTATATGTTCATCTAACTGTTACTATATGTAAGTATATGTGAACAAGACTTTCTAAGATTTTATCAATAAAAATCAGTAAGGTTTGACAGAGTTCTTAATGGGCTGCAATTATTAGTGCACTTATATACAACCCAATTCTGATTTATAATTTGCAAAATGCGAAATTGTATATTTATATCATATGTATAATCATTACAGATTATAAAACAAAATCCTCTGTTCCGCCTGTTCTGGATAAACTCTGAAACCATTGAACGGATTTTCATATGGATTTCACTAGTAGATAAAATGATTCATGAAGGTTTAGGTATATAATTTGTCATGATTTTTTTATTATTAGAGCAGGATAGGATAACATTCATAAGGCCTGCTAGTTATATCTATCTTATACTTTTTAACGAGCAATTTTTGTATATTTTTATATATTCAGGATATCGGAAACGGCGTCATCTATTTCCGTGAAACTTGGTATGTAGGTAGTTTCGGGGACAATAAAACAAACTAGCTAGATTTTATTCATAGAAAACTTTTTTGACTGAGTTTTCAGGCAATGAAAAAATATAGCTAGACTATAAAGGTAAATTTTGCCGGCGCTGTCAAAACAAAAATAGCTCAGATTCAGACCTTCGAAAATCCGTGTAACACCAGTTTGAATCCGAGTGACAGCAAAAAAGATATCTTTTTCAATTTTTTTTAAGAAATCCTAATTTTGTGAGACGAACCTAACTGTTTATTTTAATTTAAAAATATTTTTTAAACAACCGAGCTATGCTCGGTCGCCCAGGTTTTATATATATAAGTTCGCTAGCCAGCACAACTACCACCTTCGGTTATTTCGCATCAATGCTTAATCCAAATAGGTGCTATATTTGAGTAGTTTTGTGAAAAACAACTCGACATTTCACATCACTATTATATTGTGTCAAACGGCCATCATAGTTTGCTGATTATAGTTTGGTTTCATCAATATAATAGCTTCAATAATCACACTGTCATATTTATCCTTGACTGATGATCATCAGACGCATCTGTTGTCATCGGAATGATTATAATGATAGAGTCAGCTGGAGGAGTGAAGGGGTCGACAGAGAGCCGCCCACAAGTGGAGGGCAAGCGTCGTCGGTTTCAATCTGTAGTTGGGCTTGTGCTTGTCTGCGTGTTCTTCTCTCTACTCCTCTCCGTGTTCAGAGCTAAAACACAGGGATACCCTTATAGGTTCGACTTTTTAATTACCCTCATTCTTATACACATAATAACTAATATTTTCAGAACTTACAGAGTAACTTTTTTATTGGCAACCAATCTAGTAGATAATAACTGCCATTGTCAAATAGATAATAACATAAGTTCCTTGCGATCGTTTCGTTCAATTAACAAGATGGTGGTAGTCTTGTTAAAACTTTCCTGGGAGTTTTTGTGGCAAGTCAGAATTCTTGCTCCGTGGTATTATTTATGTAGATACCGCCAAAAACTCCAGAAGAACTTTATGGTCATACAAGTTGACCCGCCCACGCCTTCTGTGCCTTAGTTATTGAAAAATAAATTTAAAACTCAATCATGGCGCTATCTATAACTGGTCCTACTTTGTCAACATCTGATGGTGTGGAGACTGAGTGAACGAAAGCATGCGTAGATCAATTTTGTTTTAAGCGCCATCTATCCCCCAGTTTTCGAACTATATAATTCAATGTATAATACGCCGTAACATTTGCTATTCACATTATGTCCTCGATTCTATAAATTCTTTTTCAAATTGGTCACGAGTTTTGTGTATCATTTAATTGTAATACCTACCAGGTAACTTGGTTTACAGGTACGAATTTGACGATCATATGTTGTACTATGACGTTTTATAGGAACTTTTTTTAATTTCCTTTCAATACTAACCTAACAATTTCTTCGTCTCACAAATAACTCAACTCAATTTGTTTTTTTTTTTTTGTTATAATTATATGAGTTATATAACTTTACAGTGTAATATGTTTTAATTGATATAATTATTTGTTTCAGTTTCCTCTTCAAATAAGGAGACCGTCCATTAGATTTTATTCCTAACTATAAGTTCAGTGTATAAATATTAATCGAATATGTCGATGTGTGTGTTAGTTTTCATCGTATTTGTTCAATAAATGTTATTATTTAAAATATATTTTTTTCATTTATTTTTATATTATCATTCACTTTGGCTAAATTAAATATGCATAAAAAACGATACGATTACAATGATAACGTATTTTTATCACCGTATGTTAAAAAATAAAACTAAATTAAAAATGATTTGGTTAAAATCGGAAACAATTTCAAATATAGTCTGCGCTAAACTTTTTGAGGCGCTCTGTATATAGCTGCATAAAACACAGATTTAGGTATTTATATATATTGTAGTGTAGCGTATTATATGAATACTAGTGGGTTAGGAGGTTGTTCTTCTTTGATAAAAGATAAAATCCTAAAATTCAACCACAGCATCACTTACCGGGTCCAATTATGAATCTAAACAATTTTTGAATCTACTTGTGAGAAAAAGTTTTGACACAATCTGTCCAGCCGTCTAGGGGACGTTCAGTTAAATACACACGGACAGAATATATATATATATATATATATATATATAAAAGAAAATAACGTCGAGAAATAAACTTCAGGATAAATAAATGCTAACTTCTAGATTTTCGTAAAAATAATAGAAGCGTTTTACCTGAAATAAAACGCATATTAAAATACTTACCTAACTGGAAGCTTTGTATTGAGAGTAGCGTATCCGGTTCCGTCGATTTTAGTCACTTTTCTACTACTTTTTATGAACAGTTTCCGGTCTAGTGGCGTCACCTGGCGGTGAGCGACATTTTAGTTTACTTAAAATGTGTCTCGCTGCTTCTTAGTCATTGGGTCCGTTTTTACCAGGCAGAAATTAAAATGAAGCTTCCAGTTAGGTAAGTATTTTAATATGCGTTTTATTTCAGGTAAAACGCTTCTATTAAAGTACTTGACCGTAACTGGAAGCTTTGTATTGAGAGATTTGTTTGTTATCGCCTGGTGACGTCACAAACGCCAATGTGATATAAATTTTTGTACTAAATGAAAACCTATGATGTGTGGTAATCAATTCACTAATTAAGATTATCATAATTAGATGTCAATAAGAAAACATTAAGATTTTTGTAATCTTTTTATTAAGGTTCTCATAATCACTAATCCGTATGATTAAGTTATTATATTGTAATCGAAGGTAATCAGAATAGAACAACGTATGATGAAGTTATTATATTGTAATCGAAGATAATCAAAATAGAACAACATTATTTTATTGCTTCAAATAACTGTGTAACATCCTCAGTTTCTTTATTACTTATTACTTCACGTCTGTAAAATTGATGAAAGGTATTAGCAGATCTCCAATTCCCTCGAGCCAAGATTTCGTCGATCGAGACGTTTTTCAGCCAGTTTTTGGAAGAAACTGCCGAACGGATACTTCCTGGAGAAGCTTTAATTCCGGCTTCTTTGAAGACAGATTTAATCCATCCTGATATAACTGTGCTCGAGGCAGGCTTTGCAACTCCTCGTAGTGTAATAAATAGATTAAATGATTTTGAAGTATTGCGTCTATCATTTAATAAGGTTATAGTTCTCTCAATCCAGTGAACAGGATTAAGATTAAGATTATTTTTATTTGAGAGAAATTTCCAACCAGACTGTCTATAATGATTGTTGTCAGTTTTAGACCCAAATTCAGGCCAAAAAATCACACTTTTATCAGACTTTACACAGTGCTCAGAATCAATCTTAAGTAGCGTCAAATCATGTATACGTCTTCCACAACACAGTAACAATAACATAGCAGTGTGCCGAGATACTTGAAATAAATTGTTACGATCAACAGTGTAATTTGCTATAAATGAAATCACTTGACCGACATCCCAAATTGGTGCCTTGGCACAAGAATCCTTAGAATATTCCAGCGCTATCGCCTTCAATATGTGCTTAACCAGGACATGGGAGCTTAATCTACTTGAAGTTTCAGAATTACATAACGTAGATACGACAGATTTATGTAACAGTATGGTATTATACGACATCCTTCCAAGTAAATAAAGATCGCACAAAAATTGCGCTAACTGTGATCCATTGGGATTTTTTGCATTAATTGATTTATTATGTGACCATAAAATCCATCGTTTCCACGCTACCTCATAGGTTTTTAGAGTAGACTTCCGCCATGAATTTTTGAGTAATGATATTTGTTCGGGATTCCACGATTCTACTGCCTCGCTCCACCCCCACATCTCCAAACTTCTAGAGTTATTTCCTCTACTTTTGGTGGTGGGCACCCCGTTGACGTGTCGATTAAATATTTTTGCAAATTGCGCAATGTTATCGGAGCCGCGATCGCTCGGGTTTTTAGGTCTGCTCGCCAAAATACTCTCTCCCACCGTGGAACTACTATTAAAAATACCCCCTTCGATCGATTTAGGTGAGTCAAGACTTTGGGAACGAGAAATGGTGGTGGAAATACCCACGCTAGTGGGTAGTTCCATGGAACACTGAACGCGTCGTGAAACAGTGCTTGCTGGTCTTTTAAGTCTCGAGAGACATAATTGGTTACTACATGAGCAGTTTTTGAAGCGAATAAATCTATCATTGGGATTCCCCACTTGATAAACACCATTTCTAGACAAGCTGGTAGCAGATGCCATTCTGGTGGGCGACGATAACGAGACAGATGGTCGGCCTGATTGTTGTACTTGCCTGGAATGTAGTGTATGGTGAGATGTATTTGATATTGATCTATCAGTTCTAAAATCCGATAAGTTACACCCATAAGAGGTAGGGATTTCGTGCCTCCTTCCTTCCGTAATTGTGCCACTGCAGTTCTGTTGTCGCACTGAATTACAATAGAGCTGCCTTTTAGTGACTGAGCGTAACACTGAAGAGCGTGTAATATGGCTAACATTTCCTTTTGATTGCTGTGAAGCCGTTGCTCTTCCTGCGACCATATTCCCCGTATTGCTTGATCGTTTAGTTGCGCTCCCCAAGCCTGATCGGAAGCATCTGTTACTAGAAATTTTTCTGCATTTGGGTAATGTATCGGGCTTGATACCGCACAATTTTGGATCCACCAACTCAGTTCGTAGACGACTCCTTGAGGCAGCGGATACGCCCTTCTCGATTCTTTGTTTCGCAAAGAGTTCATGAACATTAACAATTGTCGATGATTGAGTCGACCTCGAGGAATAACAAAGCTTGCAAAGTTTAGAAGACCCACTATTCTTTGCAATTCCTTTAGAGTAGCCATCTTCTTTTCCAATACTTGATTTGATGCTGTGGTTATGATAGCGGTCTTTTCGAGTGGGAGAGTTTTCTGGTTGAACCATGGGTTCCATAGTATTCCTAGATATACTAGGCTCTTTTGAGGAGATAAAACGGATTTTTTGAAGTTTATCTCCCACCCTAAAATCTGAAATGTCTTTACCGCGCGCGTTATGTGATCGTACAGTATGTCGGCATTTTGGTGTACTATCAAAAAGTCGTCTAGATACACAAGAACTCTTATATTCCATCTTCGTCGCAATATTCGAGCCACCCAATTTGTGAGAATCGAGAACGTTTTGGGAGCTGTACTCAGACCAAATGGTAGACAAGTCATTTCTAATAGTTCTTGATCGTATAGAAGACGTAGGAATCGTCTGTGTGATTTCGATATTTTTAGATGGAAATATGCTTGCGATAAATCTATTTTGCACATCCAGTCTCTGGGTTGAAGGAAATCTGGAATACGGTGCATATTTATCATACGAAACTTCTTGGTCGTTATATACTTGTTTAGCGCTATGAGATTGAATATGGGTCGAACTGATCCGTCTAGTTTTGGCACCAGAAATAGCTGGGAAATGAAACTTGGTGAGGACGGTGCTCTTCTTATAATGCCTTGTTTTTTCATCTTGTGGACAATCATTGACATTTCTTCCGATATTGGAGTTTGAAAAGGACCTTTGATTACGTTTGGATAAACGAGCGGAGGTTTTAGATTGAACGGTATTCGATACCCTTTGATCAATTTTAGGATTATTTCTGGGGCTCCCATTTTTTTCCAATATCGGAGAAATAGTGCCAGCTGTCCGGCTCGAAAATGTTTCGAGTCATTGTTTATTGTAAGTTTTTTGACGTCCGCGAAAGTTTCTCCGATATTCTGCTTCTCTTCTGAAGCTTTCCCGATCAAGCCGAGCACCTTTGTTGTGAAATGAATTTTGACCAAAATTTTTGTGATGCTTTGAAGACTGGTTTCTGGTAGATAGATTTTTATGATGTTGACCCCGCGAGGGTGGATTGTTGCGAGAAGGTAGGTATGTGCCTGTAGGCACTAAAAAACTAGCTTCTTGCGCATTCCAACGAGATCCACGAGGTGGAACCGTTGCTAGTTGTGCGCCTGACACCCGCGAGGGGCGGCTATCTAAATGATGAGACTTTCTTTGCCCATTGGTATTTGGAGGCCAGAATGCTTTTCGGATCCCACCCCCTTTTTCAAGTGTTGATGTGAAAGGTTCGACATCAAATAGGTGGGTTGTTGATGGTGGTATTTTATTTAGCGATACCTTGATCAAGGGGTCTTTAACATTCTTCACGATATTGTCTCTGCGCATTTCAATACTTTCCGCCCTGTGGCCACAAACCAATTGCAATAAGTCAGACGTAATTTTGCATAGCTCTCCTTTTTGGAACAATTCTTCCACCTTTCCACTTAAGGATTCAGGTGTAATAACATTTGAGTTCTTTGCCCAAGAAAGAAGACTACGAATTGTTTCCTGAAGAATTTCCTTTTGTTTCAGTATCCCGAAAGTAATGGCAGCATACGATTTTTCTGCATATGCAAGATGGCTTACAGTATCGTATCTTTTAATCTCTTCGTTTGATTCCAACTCTGTGAAACCTGGACTATGATTGTAATTCTTTTGAGTGTCTGCATATCTCACCTCAGACCAGGAGGTGCTACCTAATCTCTGAACAGTAACAAGCATCTTTAAAAATTTTTCGGGAGTCTTAGGAATAGATGGTTCTTTAATCTTTGTTTCGATGTCAAATATAAAATCAGAGTCGACATCCGGACATTTATATATACCTGCCCCTTCTTCACAGGAATCAAGCTCATGTTGCTCGTATAACTCTTCACTGACCCCGGTGTCGATGGAAATATTCTCAGGAGAGTTATTTTTAGTTGTAGTGATTTGTTTTCTTAATTCATCTATCTCCTGAAATATTTTTTCCATCATATCTGATTGTTTGGCATGCTTACTTCTTTTATGTCGACGTGTCCATTGACAATTATTTTCAGATCCAGGTAGTTTAGAGCTTTTGTTATTACTGCTGCTTGAATCGCTTAGTTTTCTTTTTCGAGATTCTTTACTTGGACCGGCTACCGACTGCGTCTCGGTATTATGTTCATTCATTGCTGTAATTGCAACTAAAGTGTATAATATTAATTCAAAAGTATAATAAAATCGCTAATCGCTAATAAATTTGCTGTAACTAAATTTCAATAAACCATCCAAAAATCACTGAATTTAATTCTGCATATTAACTTTTTGGTTATCTGTTAATTTGTAACAGGACTAACCCTAAGTTATATGCACACGACAACCCTCAGCATTATGTAGAAGTGACAACCCTAAGGTATATGTAGAAGTGAAACCCTACACGTGACAAAGTTCATGTGCATGTGACAACGCTAAGGTCACATACATGTGACAACCCTAAGGTCACATACACGTGACAACCCTAAGGTCATGTACACGTGACAACCCTAAGGTCATGTACACGTGACAACCCTAAGGTCATGAAAACCCTAAGGTAATATCCAAGTGACAACCCTACGGTTTATATACCTAAGATTATATACACGTGAGAACTTATAAGCCATATATTCACATAAATTGCACTCATCGAACGGTATAACCGTTTATCTGATTATTGACTCAAATTGAAACATTAATTTCACATGAACGGTGACTAATCGTCAAAAGACATTAAAATACAAGTGAAAATGATTGATCTCACTTTGCAACATCAAATTATTTAAAAACACGAGCACTTACTTGTATTATCGCCTTATAATTCTGGTCTTGTCAATAAATACCCACTTATTCCAGTGTAACGTGTAACACAAAAACTAATAAAACACTTATTTGTTATGTAGTTCTCATTATTATATAAATTTTTTGCAACGTTCGCAGAGCAGAGCCGCTGCGTACTAGTTGCTTCGACGGGAACTCAAACGCCAATGACTAAGAAGCAGCGAGACACATTTTAAGTAAACTAAAATGTCGCTCAC
The DNA here is from genome assembly GCA_014332785.1 of Antheraea mylitta. Lineage (NCBI taxonomy): Eukaryota > Metazoa > Arthropoda > Insecta > Lepidoptera > Saturniidae > Antheraea > Antheraea mylitta. Next base: position 2,266,095 of record JACEII010000017.1, on the reverse strand, counting down.
CGCCAGGTGACGCCACTAGACCGGAAACTGTTCATAAAAAGTAGTAGAAAAGTGACTAAAATCGACGGAACCGGATACGCTACTCTCAATACAAAGCTTCCAGTTACGGTCAAGTACTTTAATACAACTATGTTTACAAAAAGCCTTCCTCTTTAAATGAGCTATGTAACACTGAATTTTTTTTCCAGTAGTTCCTGAGATTAAAGCATTCGAGCAAACAAAATCTTCGGCTCTAATATTAACTTTAGAAGTATAAATTTGGCAGTTGTAGAAAATATCATCATTTGTAACATAGAGAAGTTTAAATAAGCATCTAAAAAGTTCGTAGCTAATTCACTTTTTACTTATTTATAATTTAAATGCAAACAAAGTAACAGCATAACACACTACGATTATTATCATAAAGCTGAATTAAATCGCAATATTACCAAAAATACTACGTACCTACACTTAAAAAAAAGACAAAGTGAAATAATGCCAAATTTTAAATGAATTAAAGTAAATAAGATAATTAATTTTTATATAAACTACAACTTATTTCATTTTACCTCATTTTATTAACTATCATCGGATACTCAATATTACACACGTTTAAATAAAAAAAAAAGAACAACAGTCATCTATTTTCGTAGTTTTAATCGTATTGAAGTGACTATTAAATTAAACGTATTCTTTTCGCAACGTTAATTGGTATTTGGTAATAACATGGAGTAAAGAGATTAAATAAAGAGGCGAGTTAGACATTTCAAAATTTTATAACATTAATTTCGAAAAAGGACTAAAATCTTTTCTAAAATCTAAAATTTTTGGAGGAAACGAGAATACTAAATCATTATTTTAGATATTTTTTTCAGAAGTTTTTCAAAATTTTGCTGGTTCCGCTGGACCCCCTGTAGCTACATTTCAAACATATTCCCAAGTTCTTATAAGTAGCAGTTGCTGAGCTGCTTAAAATATTATCTGCCTATACTGAAAAACTAAATTTTTGTCGACCCCCGCTCACTAATTGTGAACCCCTATTTTTTGCCACTATAACGTAGACTCTCGTCGAGTCTCCCTGGGAGTCCACCTGGACCACTTTGGAAAATAAGGCGTTACACTTATAAATTTTGTGACACAAAATGCCTTATATAAGTTATAAGCTTACTTGTTGAAGTGGACATTTTTATATAGTAGTTTTATCTTACAAGTATATAGATATAATTTGAGAGTTGTTGCAATAATTATTGTGTTGTTTGCTAATTAATCTTCAAATGAAACTGTTATTATATACATGGAATATATCTTAAATATTAGTCAATAACACACATGGGAGTTATTAAAGAAAACACAGAGTATATAACATATAACAATATATATACATACCTTCTATTTACTTGTATTAACAACAATAAAAAAATATAGTGAAAAATGTACAATACTAGCCTCTGATTTTAAATGCATCTTTATATGAGTAAATGATTGGCAAGATTTAAAATATCGTATGTTTAAGAATACAATTTATAAATGCAGTATAAATTTGTAAAAAAATATACCTAAAGTTTAACTTTTTGCTTTATATAATTTTAAAATAAATAATTTACTATCTATGATGAATTTCATCTCTATCTAATTAAATATTGAAAATATTACAATAATGTGGGAATTATAGCCTTTCTATTCCCAGGATAATCCTTAAAGGTTTTCTTGTACCAGTCATGCGCTTGGATTGCTGTTTGAACCTGTAATTTTATTTTTATCACATATTTAATAGTAATAACAAAGATTTCTGGATTGACGAAAAATTGTATACAAAATTCGTTTAGAAGTAGTATTTTCCGACAATTTATTTAATTTTTAATTAAAAGAGAAACATCCAACAGCAATATTGGAAAATAAAACTGATAAAGTCTGGCAAAATTTGAAAGAGAGAATTTCTATAAAATTAATACAAACAAAATCTGATTACAGAAAATGTCTGCTTAATTTTTCATCATATTATTCTAAAAACAATCACTTGAATAAAATATGTAATGCTAGTATAGATTATAGACAAAAAAAAACATAATAAAATACCTGATTTGCCAACACCCATAGGTAAATACAGAAGAATGTCTTCGAAGGTATTAAAACTATCAGCACAGTGTACATAATAACTTCGCACAGCCTATGAGGACTTGATACATGCTCGAACAGCCTGCCTCGAGGTACTCTGTGTTCTTCTGTGACAACCGAACCTGTCTTCTTGTCTTTTCGCAGGTTTGCAAAGATTACATTTGTTTTATACTGCTCATACCAGCACCACATAAAAATAACGATGCAAGGTATGGATATAATGACAGTTTTAGTGTCTATCCAACTAAAATTATAATTTGTTGAAACTCCTGAAATAGATATTCATCTCTTATAAAAGTTTGCTGTCTTCCCATATTTCTTCTCAATTACTAATTTTAATATAGTTTTCACTGTCGTTTAGAGCAGCGGTTCTCAACCTTTTATACTGCACTAAAATACTATTTACAAATTTGCGAAACCCTTAAAAAGGTATAATTCCATTTATTAAATTAAACTAAATTAAAATTAAACATCTATTTAGCATATTATTCATTGCGTGACAACTTAATATAAAGTGTGAAAAATAGGAACTTAAAACTAGTGTGCTATGATAAAAATATAGTATTTGTAACTTATTATCCACTTGACAAGTGCTGGCGTCACAATCACTGTGTCACGGCACGGTGATTGGGTTCCGCTGGTTTAAAGAATATCTTACAATAGTTTTACATTACATACATGCATTTTACATGTATACGAAGTTGAAAAATAAAACCGACGAAAACTAAACAATTTGTAAGGAATTGCTGGACTTCTATATCGATAACACTGGTTAAACTTTGTGAGACATGTTGGTTGGCCCCTTATAAATAAATTTAATAGCTGCGCTCCAGATAATGAGATGTGTTTCTGGCCTTCATCTCATTGATCTAGTACGGAGCATGCAGACGCATTTATTGAGAACTTTATGGACGTCATTGTGACAAATGAATAATAAAATTTAAATAACAAGAAAAAGAATAAATCAAAATTGACATTATTATTCTATTACATTCTATATACTTCGCTGCAACCACGCTTTTGCACCGCTTAATTTTAATGTATTATATGTGAACGCATTGAAGCCCCTTGTGCCGCCCGTTCTTGAAGATTTATATCATTCACATATTCCGCATACACCATATTGCGCCTTGGACGCCGCTGCTCCGTACGGGGTGCTGAGTTGCAGGTTAGTCCACGCTTTTTATTTGGGGTTCTTGTTATTTTATTTATTTATAGGCAAGGCCACCAACCGCTCGTCCGCTTTACTTTTATTTTAAACCGCATTTCCTGGTGGGGCCTATTTACACGGTCCCACCAGCCCCTTCACATGTAAATGTTAAGCACAAACATGAAAAAAATACGTACCTACAGAAAAGTCTATGTTGGTATATCTTATCTCCTAAGAATAACCCACATTATTTTTATTTTCTACCTGTCATTTATAAAGCTTTTTTGACAAATACAGTAAATTATGTAACTAAATACTTTAATTATAATGTTGGGTGTTTATAAATCTAAACTGCCTTTTACAGAATATTTCAATGAATGTCTTAGAATATATCACAGGTTTAAAACTATGCACAATGTAAAAAATTGCTTATGTGAACATTCATAAGTAGCTTCTATGACTTTGATAAAATATAAATATAGCAACAATATAATTACATTGCATTACATTGAAGTACATTGCACCCATGCGATGATTGCTTGAGTACCTATGCTGTGAAAGTGAAACAAACTAATTTTTCATTTATAATATCACATATTTAGGTTTTTAACAAATTAAGTATTCTTTGTTTTAATTTCTTCACTTGGAGGCCGTGTAATGAATAGAACAATTCTAGTTTTTTTTTAAGACACTATTATTTTACTATTTTTTCTTATTTAATCTAGATTTCATGAATAAGTCTGTATTTAGTAATTACAAACACTTTTTCAAGTTTTCACTTTTATTTAAAACTAGCTGATTCATGCAACTTAGTCTGTACCAAATCGGTTATTAGCAGTTTCAATTATATTTTTAGACGCAACAAATCTTAAAAAAGGTAACACCTGATTGCTGTGACATCTACCGCTTCGAGTTGTGAATTCAAACAATCCAGGGACTCGCGCAAACATATACCCAGTTGGTATGTGAAAAATCTTTAAAAACAAGCCTAGAACCCGTTCGGAGCATCACCTACATACAGAGTTCAATTAAGATAATAACTAACCTTCATATATTGCCGATAAATAAGAAGGCCTATTACCCCTCGGGTTGGTCCTTTGCCTCTCAACTTCTCCTCCGTTCACTATTCACATAGAGGCTACTTCATACCTCAAGAATATTCAGAAAACTAATTTGATCAAGTATCGAAATAACACACATACTGAAAGAACTCTAATTGAGATTCATGTTCTATAATATAATGTGACTATTATGTAGGTTTATGTTTTAGGAAATAATCTTGTTACCTTTGTTAAGCTAAAATTTTTTATATAATAAAGTAAATGTAACAACATATAAGTGATAGACATATTTTCCAAGTTTGTCAACATGGTATTATTTAAGTGAACCTTGTTTAGAATCGTTATGGTTTGAAAATCAAAGGAAAAATGCTTCATGACAAAGAGCCAAACATAGATTAATAGAATTGACTTGTTAGATTTTATACTTCTACTTCAAATGATTGATAATTATACATAGAAATATCATGTAGCCTTAACTCAATTATAACAAAGTGTACATTATATGGGCCGACGAAAGCGTCAGGCGTCGGTTGGGAACCCAAGGAGATTTTTTTTTTGTAATGTAGCATTGGGAGATGAAATATAGCTTCAATTTTTAGATAATATCAGAAAGAAAATTTACAAAAAGTATCCTAGATTTTACTTGCTAATATTACTTATCACTGTGTCAAGTTTCCTCCAAACTGGTTCAGTACTTTCAGAATGATACATATTCACAGGGACCAATAGACAGACAAAAATTGAAAAATGATTATTTGTGGCTTCTATATCGATAACAAAGTTTACCCCAACTATACTTTTCAAAAAATATATATTATACGGATACGGATTTGGTCTTGTTACAGTTTTATTATATTAAATACATATCATATTCTTACATTTGGAATATTATAGAAAGAATTCAAAACAACTTGTGAATGGGAAATTTCAGACATTGTTTACAGTGATAGAAAATCTTTAAAAATTTTAAGATCTCACATTAGCCATTAAAATTGTATTTGGATCATTTTAAAATGTAAAGATTGCTATATATTAAAAAAAAAACAAACTTACCACAAAACAATGGAGCTTGACCGATAGCTACGACTATGCATGCAAAGTAATGAATAATGCCTGCCAAGTAATGGCTTAGATTCATTTTACTAGATTTTGCGAATACTTGCAAATAATATGTTTCATATAGTCTCCGTAAACACTGTATGTTGAGGAGTGACATGGCTATTAGTGCTGCAGCAATAGAACCTGAAATATAAATATATTATAATATTGCCATTATTTAAACATGGTAAAGTTGCATGAAGTAAGCTTTGAAATGACTACACCAGTTGTAAAAAAAAAATTGTCAATAGAAAGCTTCAATCTCCTTGCTTAACTTGGTCTATATGCTATTTTGACTATGTCTTCTATTATAAATAATGTCATTTATTGCTAATTTTATAATCAAGTATATGATAATATATAGAATTTTTTTCAGGTCATTGATTTAGTTACCTGAATAAATTATAGTTCTTGAAAGATTTTTGTTTATGATGTTTTGTAATAATTTTTAACCAGTTTCTATTGACATAAAGATTCATTCATATTCTTTTGCCTAATAATTTATACTATTAATATAATTATGTCTTCAATGATAAAATCAATGTGAAAATATAACCCAAAATAAGGTAAAGATTGATCAAATATCTGCTGGTGTGAGCTGCAGTGTGGTGTGTCCCTTCAGGGACAATGATGAAGTTCTTAGCATCCCATGGATTCACTATGCAGGTGTCTAGTTATTCATATTGCTGAGTGCAGAGCTTGGAACAGTAAGTAGTCCGGTGAGGCTGTTAAGACCTTACTGGGTCAATAGCGTAGTCATTTCAAAAAAAAAAAAAAAACTTGGAACAGTACTTAGGGTTCACTACCCATGTGAGGGACCCCTATTTATGTACATTAAGACACATCTTCAATGTTCACATCTCTCTCTATGTCTTGTAAAATCTGTTAAGAACTTACAAGATCTGCTTTGGAGATTCACTCCAAAAGGAGCTTATAACAATTTATGACAGACCTAAAACCTTTACACGGTTATATAGGAATTATTCTGGTATACTCTTCATCCCCACTACCATTCTACATAATCTAGTCCATTCTTGGTTATTTAATTGAACAAAAACAAAGAAATTAACATATTTAGTTTTACCATGAGGCTATTGTGAATGATTGATTCTTAAGGAACAGTATGCTGTACTAGTAACATGTTTGAGCTCCCTAGAACATAGAAATATATCTAAAAGCTAAAACATTATCTTCTACTAGGATTTTATTTTAAGATTCCATTAGGTTGAAGATGTTACAGGACACAACAGAAAACTTAAACAGGGAATTCTAGCTTAATAGAACACTTTTAGAAGTAGCGTCCTGGTACATACTTCATTACATAGTATAAAACAAGGTTTTCTGCTGTATCTGTCTGTCACAACAAACTCAAACACACCTGAAGGGATTTTCATGCAGCTTTCTCTAGTAGATAGAGTATTTCACATTACACACATGTTTTAGGTATATAATTAGTCTATATTTTTTTAGGACAGGACGTCTGCCAGGCCTGATAGTTAAAATATATAACATTGTCATTGTTAAAAGTGGTTATTGCGGATTCAATTAATTAAGATTTGAACAGATTTAATTGTTATTGTTTATTTCGAACTTGAAGACCCCGACACAAATGTTTAAATTTTGAATTTGTAGATTTAAACATATTGTTATTTAAGCCTTGTTATTTACTTCCCATGGTAAGAGACATTTGTGCATCCTCACAATATTATTATAGCTTGGAATAATAAATACATAAATAAGTATACAAGAAAAATTTAAAGCAATTGGATAAATCATAATTTCATTATTGTTTTATAATATAAATAAAATTAAAATTACCCGTTGGTTCATCTTCTTGCAGTAACACGTTAAATGCCCAAGTAAGATACGTATTCACAGTAAATCCAAAGAAATACACCATAATCATATATCCAAAAGACAGACTGCTTAAAATTGATGAAAAAAGGTAAAAATGTCTGTAATAAGCTTTTGGAATTTCCAAAATTTGTAGGAAATTCGCTTCAGACCCTTGGTATGCGAAACAACCGTATGTAAAACCTTTTTTAATAAACGCCGGGACATACTTTTCATAATTAGTAATCAAAACACCAGTAAACGTCACTGTAAATGCTAAATTTAAAAATATGAAATCTAATATATTTAACATTATTATTGTTTGAAAATACTTTGTTAAAGTTAAGAGTTAATTTTTTTGAATACACGATTGGTTAAATTCGTCACAATGAAGTATGATTATGTACTACGTGGTACAGCATAATAAAAGCATCATTTAACGGTGCAAAACATTACTTTTCGAACTTTCTTTCCACTTTCGTCCTACAAATTATAATACAGTGATTACACAAACCGGTATATACATTATTTTCTTTTTCTTGTTTTGACTCCGCAGAAGCATTTGCCAGTGTCAATGTTGTTTCAATTTCAAAATGAATTTCCTCGAAATCCATGGTTTTTTAAATTCTCATATCTAAATAAAGCCGTTACTTCCATTATCTGTCGTCTTCGTTTAGGTCATACTTGTACACCAGTGCATTTGTTTAAATTAAAGATTAGGGATCATTCTCTCTGAGAATGCGACCTTGACGAAGGTTCTCCAGATCATATATTCTTTAATTGTTCGAGAAACAGATATTTTTTCTACAGATGCATTTTTGATACCCTTCCTCCTTATATTCCCCGTTCTACTAACCTTACGTGTGTCTTAGCTTTAGTGAATAACAATCCTTAAATTTCACAAGTATTGCCATTATTTATTAAAATTAAACTTTAATCAGATTGTCATCTTTTCATTGACACATATCTAAGCTTGCCTTTATGTATATCTATGGGAAACACAATAACTTGGTCTCAATAGAAAATTAATTATCTTCGTTTTTGAATTACCTTTTTTAACTCGGTTTCCTTCGTTTATGACAATACCTGCCACAGACAGCTCACACTCTGTATCTACATGACATTGGCGGAATTGTGTATTGCTTACAAACGGCGCCATAAATTAAAGAAGAAGAAGTACAATATAATTTATACAATATTTTTAAATAACATAAGATTAGTAAAACCTAGGAAGTTATTTTAATTTATATATAAAAAAATAGGATTTGGTAATTGGATAAGGTTTTTTAATACTTACATACATTTTATACACACATACCTGTACAAAAAATATATCTTAAATAATTATAAAACATTATTATATGTATTGATAATACTCCATTTAAATATTATTTTCTACAATAAAACAAGCTAAAGTTTTACATATATGATAATCATTAGAAACCAATCGTGATATGATAGATATGAGAAAGAGATCAAGAGAAAAAAAATGTCAAAACTTTTTAATTCCTAATAGAATAAGTATGTTACAATTTGCGAATGTTGAGAATTAAAGAATTATTGCATCTTAACTTGAATGAAAGTATATTTAAGTTATTGCATCTTGAATGAAAGTATATTTAAGTTATTGCATCTTAACTTGAATGAAAGTATAAGGCTTGCAGATCACTAAGACCATCTGATAAAATAAGAGTTGTTATTAAGTTTCATTAATAAAATGTAGTCAATTGCTTGAAATATACCAAAGTACGCTCATCTGAAAACGCTCAATTTGCAATGAAGTTCAATTTTTTGAACAATGTTATATTGTATGAAAAGTAGAAGAAAGACATAAATTCCTTATAAGATATTCTGTGAAAAACATAACATATGTTAATTTAAAAGTTAGGGTAGAGTGGGATAGTAATAGACTCCTATTTAACTATATTCTTCAAGTTTTTTGCAGACCGCGTTTCGTCTGAAACTTCAAATGAAATTTTTATTTTGTGCACATGTTATGTGTATAGAAGATACTTATTTTAAAAATATTAGGCATAGATGGGAGTAACTGCAGAAAACAACACTGAGCATATATCATAATTTATATATGGTATTGTTATCCTTTAAGAAACATTTTATTTTAATTATACTATACCTAAAGATATATTATACTAGTTTCTGATTTTAAATGCACCTTCAAATGATTGGCAAGGTTTTCAAATTTTGTGTACTAAAATCTAATGTACAAAAAAAAATAACAATTAGTAGAGAAATATAGTTTATATTTTTTCCGTTTACCTAATTTTAAAATAAATAATTTACAATTTACTCTATATTTATTTCTTTATCGCTTTCATTATTGGAAATATTACAATAATGCGGGAATTATGGCCTTTCTGCTCACGGGATAGTCCTTAAAAGTTTTCTTGTACCAGTAATGCGCGTGGATTGCTGCTTGAGTCTGAAATTATTTTATTTCACATTTATTAACAATACAAAAGATTTCCTGAATTGACGAAAATTTGTATACAAAGCTTGTTTAAAATTACTATATTACGACAATTAATTTAGCTTTCCAATAAAAAAAATGTAATAGCAACAATGAAGAGCAAAAACGGTTACAAAATTTGGAAAAGAGAATTATAGACAATTATAGAAACAAAAATCTGATCAACACTTCCATGCTAAGACATTCTTGCTTGACATGTCTTTCAGGACATTTGATACTTAAAAATATCATACTTTTTTTTAACTGTCTACGGTAGTTGTTAGATGGGCCTTCACAGCTTCACCGGTCTACATTACGTATACAATATTACGTTGTAACATCATACATAGGTAGTCCGGTAAAGCTGTTAAGACCTTGCTGGGTCAATAGCGTAGTCATTTCGAATTTAAACATCATACATAGGCCTTTTTTGTCACTTCTTTTTAGCGGCACGCTAATTTTTGAAAATTGTATGTTTATATTTTTTTTAACCTTAATTTACTACAGAGAAAAATCACTACGTGACACAGTAACTGTTCAAAATAGATTACATTTTGTGTTTTGATAATTTTGACCTATTAAAAAAAAAACAAAAAACATGTATACATGACCAAGATTGGCTTTTTTTATAAACTCATATTTTTTTCTGTTTTTATGGCAATTTTTAAATATTTTTGAAATTCCATTTGAGAGCACTGCGTGATATAGTATGTATGTAGGTATATATATGTAGGTAAGTAATTCAATCTTTTCCAATAGTTGTCAAATCATATACCAATGCTTCTACATGTAGCACGGAATGTGTTAAAGAAAATATCTGTTTAATTTTACATTATGATTTTGGAGGTTAGTCCATTTAGTCTCTAGAATAAAGAAATATTAGAATAGATTATAGATAAAAACATATTAAAGTACCTGATTTGCCCATACCCATACACAAATAAAGATTAATGTTTTTGAAGGTATTAGAATAGTCAGAACAGTGTAGATAATGACTTCGCACAGCCTGTGAGGACTTGATACGTGCTCGAATAGCCTGCCACGAGGTACTTTGTGTTCTTCTGTCACAACCGCACCTGTCTTCTTGTCTTTTCGCAGGTTTGCAAAGATTACATTCGTTTTATACTGCTCATACCAGCACCACATAAAAATAACGATGCAAGGTATGGATATAATGACAGTTTTGTTATCAGTCCAAACGAAATTATAATTTGTCGGGTCTCCTGAAATAGATATTATTATATAGGGGTAATATATTTAGGGGTGTAAGGGGTGTCGGGTAACATCTTAAGACTTTAGACACCCAAGCCAACCTCACGTGCACGTGGTGCACCCTGCTGATCAACGAACGAGGCAATGGCGAAAGCGGGGTGGTAGGGTATTACAGCCCGACTGGGTCGCAACCATCATGTACATGGCGAAAAAGCAAGTCATAGTGACTCGCTTTTGCGCGTCGCGTTTCGGGATCAGCCTGTGCATATCCAGTTCCGGGTGACTTTCGTCATTATGGCCGGCATGACAGCGGGGACCGACGATGGATAATCTGTCTGTCGGTGGTCGCCACTATTTTTGGATTGTACTATGCTTACCATCAGGCATAGTGCAGTCACTTTGTCGTGCTTCAATAAAAAAAAATATAGCAAACTAATTGTTCCTGCTACAGCGTCCGCGTGGAATAGTTACCTTGGGTTAACGCTAACACGCACTGGAAGCTCTCAAAAATAACCCTGATTTACCTGATTTTTCGCCACGTCTCGCACACATCGCCACACCAACAATCAGGTTTACTATCACCTATAGATGTGTAGAGAAAATATACAACAATAATAACGATTATAATAATACTAAGAATTGGCTTAGCACTCAAGTATGGCTTAAAACAAAAGGAGTCGGAACGGCGTTGCCAGCCCTTGTTTGGGGGAATGGAGACAAGACGAGGGGTTCAGAATTTCATTGTGAGAGAGGAGGGGCGAGGAGGGGATGTGGACCTCCAGCGCTCTCACTGACTGAACGAAACGCAACAAGGCAAGCACTGTTACTTCACGTCGGATTTCTATGAGAGTCGTACTACCCCTGAGGAGCCGACCCAGTAATGCTGAAATTAGCTATAACTCAGTGTGGCACTACCGCCTTGAAAATACATAGAATAGAATATTAAAATAGTGTTGAAATGCGTGTTATTAAATGGTAATGTAATTAAATAAATATATTTAATTCACAGGTGGCGTTAAACACATAGAATTTTAAATATTCTGAAGCATTAAAAGTCAAACATAGTTATTTACTTTAATATATTAACATATGCCTATTTGACTAACATTTAAAATATTCAAGAGTTTGGCCTAAGTACTTCAGCGTTATAAAATTATAGACAATTTAATATACTGTTTCCACTATTGTCTTTGAAGTTGTTTAATTACATATAACGAATCTACATATAGTATGTGAAATAAAATTGTTAGACGCGATAAACACGATTGCTCTGAATGAGTTTTAAAACCACAAACAAAATCATAAAGCACATCTTCGAGAGTAACTTACTTTTTGTTTCCTTAAAATCGGTCCACTCTATCAAAAGATATTCAAATGACGACGCGGAGTAAGTACGAGAGAAAAGTAGATTATTAAATGGACTTAATACATCCAGATGACTTTCATCGCTATTTTTACATTGGGTTCCACGCGGACGAAGTCGCGGGCACAACTAGTCTATACCAATATTTGAAAGCTGAAGAGTTTATCTGTTCGGTTGATCGCGCTAATCTCAGGAACTGCCACTGGTCCGATTTGAAAAGTTCTTTCGGTGTAGGATAGCTCATTTATCGAGGAAAACTATATATAATTACGCTATGACCAGTAGGAGCGGAGCACCAATGAAAAATGTTTATGTGTTTTTTATTTTAAGAGCTTTCATTGCGTGTTAGCTTTAACCGAAAGTAACTATACCACGCGGCCGAAATTTTTTTTTTTCGAACTGACTACGCTATTGACCTAGCAAGGTCTTAACAGCTTCACCGGACTACAACGGCCGAAATGGCGGGAGCAGCTAGTAAGTAATAAAATTCACTCAATTATTAGAAATGTTTATCTATTTCTTTGGACACGCATTACTGCTAAAGTACAGCCTTTATGGTAAAATTCAAGAAAATCTTAAAGCTTATGGCTTAAAGCAAGCAGCTAGTGATAAAATTAAAATTACATATAATGTAACATTGTCATAAGGATAATGGTACTATTGGAACCATAGACCATACTTGAATACGTGTATACGCACGTGTGTATAGGCACGTTAAGTATCACGGCCGATAGAGCGAAATTTAAAAAAAAAATCGGCGGCAATCGGTTAGGCTATCATTTTTATTTAATACTAATCAGTAATTTTAGTGTTATTCAATGATGATAGAAGTTTTCAATAGATTTCAGTCATTACATTTCAAAGTGAGCCAAATCCAATTTCGACCTTTCATAAGATTTAAAGCTTTTATAAACATATATTCATATTATAAACATGTAAAATTAGAAGTGAAATTTTGGAATTCGTTCAGAGAGTATAAACACTGAAAAAAAAAATCTCATATGAGCCTTTAAAATTAGATTTGGTTTATTTTGAATTTACGTTAAAAAATAAACAAACCACAAAACAACGGAGCTTGTCCAATAGCTGCCGTGATGCATCCAAAATAATGAATAATAGCCACCACGTAATGGGTTAGATTCATTTTACTAGATCTTGCGAATACTTGCAAATAATGTGTTTCATATAGTCTCCGTAAACACTGTAGATTAAAAAGTGACATGGCTATTAGTGCTGCAGCAATAGAACCTGAAATATATTATTATACTATCATGGTTGAGGAATAGTAAAGTTTGAACAAATGATTTTTAAATTAAAACAAAACAGTTTCATCTCAGCTTGATTAAGTTAGGTTAGACTTTCGATAAAACAAAGCGACCCGACCGCTACAGGTGCGGTTGGCGAGTGCGGTGCATTATATACGTAAGTACCTTTATTGTTATTAAATCCATGTTTCCTATAGAGAACTTTGGAAACCCTGGTACAGTAGAATCTCGATAAGACAAACCTCGATAAGGTAAACTCTATAACTTCAAAAAATAATCTGTTCCCTTCCCCTAAAACCTCTATTACTTCAAAAAAGGACCCTTTATAACTTAAACTAATAATTTCAGTGTAAGCTCTAAGTGACTTAAAGAAACGTTTCGGTGAGTTACAAAACAAAAATATCTCAAAATTTATTGGTTGCTTGTTTACAAGTAAAATTGTTAACACAAAAATTAACAAAATTAACATACGGTGATTAATTAAAAGCGATGAAAAGTGGATTAAAAAGGAAATATATTGTGGTTCAGTTTGGAATACACGACAGTACATTGTCAATTAAAAAAGAAGCTGAACTCTTGAAGAAACGAGAATCTGGAAAAAATATTTTATATGAAAGACAAAAAATTACTGAATTTCCTATTTTGGGATAATGATTATTTATGTGGTTCAAACAGTGTCAAATTCAAAAATACTTTATTCAGTTTAGGCCCTAATAAGGTGCTTATGAACGTCAAAAACTGCCAACGGTTCGAAAAACTACCCAGTTATCGGGAAGAACCAGCAAGAAACTCGATCGGGTATATTGTTTTAACATATATTTCCAATACATCATACAATAGTTTTAAGTGGATGCACAGAGAGGAGTCAATTCCAGACATCACTATCGTTCACATACTGATCCACTTTATAATATCCTTTTGACACTAAAACCCGTTTGACGTGGCGCTTAAATTTACAGTTCGGCAAATCGATAACATGTTTTGGGACTTTATTGTAAAACCTAACACTATTACCTAAAAAACTATTACTGATTTTGTAAAGTCTGAAACATGGGACGACCAGTGTATTACAGTTTCTAGTATTTACATTATGCCGGTCTTTTCAATTCAGTTTTGCAAAGTTTTTACGGATATACATTAAATTATCAAGAATGTATTAGGTGGGTAGAGTTAAAATACCGTATTCCTGGAACTTCGTTTTTAATGATTCGCGAGGTTCTATATTATAAATAGCTCGAACTGCCCGTTATTGTAATAAAAATATGGTGTCTACATCAGCAGCCCTACCCCACAGCAGAATACCATGCCATGCCATGTCCAAACCAAAACATCAGTGTTACAGACCCACAGTGAAAGCAGAAGCTAGAGACTTCGTTAATTTGTTCGAAAATCCGCAATTTTAAAGCTAGCAATGGCTGGTTAGAAAACTTCGAGAAACGGTATAATTTGACCTTCATACATAAGTCGTTGAAACGTTAAAAATTCTTTAATTTAAAATAATTTGTCATTCCTTTGGATTTCAAGTTATCGAGAACCTACAGTATTTATACAGCTTAGAATAATAAATACGTAAGTCTAGAAGTAAACAAATTAAAAATAATTAGATAAATCATATCATTACTGTTTTATAATATAAATAAATATATAATTACCTGTTGGTTCTTCTTGCTGTAGTAACACCTTAAATGCCCAAGTAACACACGTGTTCACAGTAAATCCAAAGAAATACACTAAAATCATATAAACTAGCGACAGACTGCTTAAAACTGATGAAAAAAGGTAAAAATGTTTGTAATAAGCTTTTGGAATTTCTAAAGTTTGAAGGAAATTGGCTTCGGACACTTGGTATGCAAAACAACCGTATGTAAAACCTATTTTAATAGACGCCGGGACATACTTTTCATAATTAGTTATCAAAACACCAATAAAAGTTACTGTAAATGTTAGATTTAAAAATATTATATCTAATATATTTAACATTATTATCGTTGTAAAATATTTTGTGAAAGTCCTTAATTGTTATACTACACGACTAGTTAATTCTGTGGCTTAATGAAATATGATGATGTACTTGATACAGTATAATAAACTTACCGCGAGCCGGAATAATAACTGTCTACGTTAAGTATTCGTTCGTGTCTTGGTAATTGTACATATCTGGTAGTACGGCAGTGCCCCGGCCAAATCGAGCAAAAAGCGGCACGGCCGTACTATAATTTTCTCGAAACAATTCAGACCATTTTCGACACCCTATAACCCCGTTATGGATAAAACTACAAGTCTGAATGTTTAGTAGCCAAGCAGGCATTGTAGAAACACGGTATATTTCAAATTATATTAATTTTGAACCAGTAGTTTAAGAATTATAACTAATGAATAATTCTTGAATTCTAAAATGATTTAAGGCATATGAAAAGTAAAATTTAAGAATATAATAACGTATATTTGAATTATTTATTAATTATAATCATAATTACAATTACAAAATTATAATTTGTTACAAACTTAAAATTGGCCAAGTATATTGATTTCCGAACGCATCCATAAGCGTTGCGTCAAGTTGTTTAATATTTCGTTTTGCGTTCTTTGTGGCGTCCATTTACAGTTTGCCTGAATTTACATTAATACAATGATAACACAAACCAGAAAACTACCTCTGTGGTTAGGGAACTTCACACTGACAATGTAGTAATCCAGTTGTCAGAAATCTTCGTTGCTGGTAAGTTTCTAATACGAGAAAATGTTATTGTTTTATTCCTCTACTATCCTAGAATAATGATGCCAGTGTCAAGGTCTCGGGAAAGGTTCGTGTAAAAACAGTGAGCAATTTTTTATGTTTTTTAAAAAAAGTGAAAAAGTAATTTTTAAGGTAAAATATACGTCGTATTTGTCCACTAACGTTTAGTTACATCAATGAATTTATGTTTCGGGTATGAATTTTTTTTTTTTTTTTTACGTGGGTAAATCCATTATGGATGCCCACCCTCCCGGGGGTATCTAAAACTGTTGTGCATTGTATAGCTTAAACCTAAAATGGCGGTTTTTTACACAATGTCTCAAAACGCTTGAGTAAACAGTGGCTCGTGATACATTGTGTACTAAGTGATAATAATAGATCCCACACTTTAATTTAATCGCAGAACATAATGTATACATATAACATTTTAGGATTTTTTTACAGAATAGATCGTCCTGCAAAGCCCGTAAAATTCAGAATCATACATCTGAAAACATGAAAACGATTTTGAAAAATAATAAAAATAGTATCAGTGTGAGAAAAGCGTCAACTTTCGTTAAAACAATGTTAAATTAATAAATAAAGGCATATTGAAACTAAAAAAGTATATTATTCGAGTTATATTATTAGTGATTCCCTGTATCCGATCCACAGTACACAGTAGCTCTAATGAGTTTTTTAATTTTTTTATCCCCCTATATATACCTTTGTTTACTAAAGCGATTTAAATTATCAAATTACGTTAGTTACACTAGGTGCTGTTCCTTTTAAATCTTCACAACACTCCTTCGAGTCTTGTGTTGACTAACTGAAAAAAAATTACGTCACTGTTGCCCCTCGGTATTCTTGAAATATTTAGCTGGGTGGGCAGGACCGGCCGCTGTAGTGCTTCTACCCAACCCGGCAGGTGTTGACCCCTCATCAGGGCCCCGACTCGTGGTCGGAAGAGGGGCTATTAGCCCTCCCCCAACGAACTGATGGAAGGCGCACTGAACACGCCAGTGTTGCCGCCTTGATCCTAATACAATTATTATCATAAAACTGAACTAAATCGCGATGTCACTGAAAAAACTAGGTGCATGATTTTTTAAAATAAAATGAACTAAATCGGAAATAATACATTTTTTTTCTGTAGTCCGGTGAAGCTGTAAAGGCCTTGCAAGGCCAATAGCGTAGTTAGTTAAAAAAAACATATTTTTTAATGAATAAAAGTAAATAATAATTACATTTTATTAAAATATGGATTTATTTAATTTAACTTCACTCTATTAGCTATCTTCGACACTAAGTTTTTCACCCGTTTAAATAAAATAGAGACAACAATCGTTAATTTTCATGGTTTTGATCATATTGAATTGGCTGTTGACTTGGACGTATTCTTTTCGTAATATTAATGTACTTTCTCCTGAAAACTTGAAAAATGAAAATTTTAAATGAAATTTTTGCTTAATTAAAGGAGCTCTATGTAAACTATACTAAACCATACGCAACGAATTATGCATTAAAAGCAATTTCGAAAATCACATAAATCGTAGTGTGAAAATAATAAAAAATACTTCTACGTATACGCCATTATATATTATTGACCCGACGTATATGTTTTTTTATAATCATAAGATTTGAGCGATCAATACATCAAGAAAAATCGAGAAAAACGTTAGTCAATATATAAATTTAACATTAAAGGTAGTTATGAATTATTCGTAACTAAGTAGTCCAACTGTCTTAGCGAGGGTGCCCAATATCTAGTTGTCGGTCGCCTTTTAAGGCATCCAGTCAAAGCTGACAGCCAATAATAATCAAGATGCGTGAACAGCCGATACCTCCAACCAATGACTTATGGGCAGGGAATAAATAGTGGCGAGATGCATGAAGAGCCGATATTATCAACTAATGGCATTTCAAGTCAATAGTAACTCCCACAATTTAGCCAATAGCACGAATGCAGGTCAATAGTAACTTCCCCGACATATACCGGTTTTTTTATTTCTTAATTACCTCAGTACTTAAATTTCCGGCATGCTCAGTCGTTCGGAAGTTGAAACTTTACGGTAGAGCATACCTACGTAAACTAATTTATTTGAATAAAATATGGCGCTACTGACGATCTATATTAAGCTGTTCAACGGATCGGAAGCGACTTTTAACAAATGAAGTGTGCTGTTGTTCGGAGGGCGTGTCACATCTGGTATACGAGACGTGTTCATCTAGTCTGACGGGGCGTCGCGACATGGATTGGATGGCACTCTGACGCCCGCAGACTAAATCTGATGGATTTAATTTGATCCAGTTTGACGTTGAGGCTTCACTTGGTTTTGATATTTGAATTTTTATATTATAATATCGATGGAAGAGAGCGGAATTATCGTAACTTTTTTTCATCCAACTTTACACCAGAGCCAAAAAACTATTTCAAAAATTCATAACTCATTTTATTTCTATGGAGATCAGTTGAAAATTGGTGCGTACTTATAAAGCACGCAACTCCAAGCAGTCTCTGTGACACATAAACAAATTAGTATCTATTTAAAGAAAATGCATATTTTACTATCGTTTCGACCATTTTTAATGTGTAGTGTTAAAACTAGGCAAAAAACGAAGGAATGAAAAATTTTATCGTAGGAAAACGAGACCCAGACCATTCGGAGCAGTATTTTTTTCTATACAAGAATATGGTAAAAAGTGATTTAGCCCAAAATGCAAGTTACAACATTTTCGCTTTCTTCCGTCGATACATAGATGAGTCCGTGTTGAATTAAAAAAAAGAAAATTATTCAGTGCCCCCTGAATTTTTTTTCCCTAAAATAACAGTAACGTAAGTTACTCCTTATGATATAAGCTGTCTGCTAGTGAAAATATCGTCCAAATGAGTCGCACTATATTACGAATTAAACAGACCAAACAGACATTTCACAAATTGGTTTTTAAAGTGAAGCTTTTTCCTTTGCCTCTAATTTTTTCATCCGTCTATCCCATATCGCATTACAGCCAGCCGCGGAATACAGGAAAGGCAGAGCCGTCAAGTTAATAGTGGTATGGTAGTTTTATGGACTTAAACTGAATAAAGTATTTTGATTTTGAATATGGCGGCCCCCATGACCCAATTCAAAATGATTCAATGATTTAAATAAATATTGTACTCAATTTTTAAAATGCGTCCAACATCTGGATATTGTTTCTATTATTTATTTGGTACACTAGTAATTAAATTAAAATTAAAATTTATAGGTGCAATATTTTGTCTACTATTGATTTCCCATTATCATTCTCATTTTCCGATTATTAAGGTAATATTAAAATCGTGTTTTTAATACCTTAAATCGTATAATTTCCCAACAATTTTCGGAAATCCTACGATCCGGAAAATATATCACTTGCATCTTGGTTTCATAAAACCACGCATTTTTTATTATAAGTTTTTTATTTAATCGTATGGTAAAATAGAGTATTCATCTTTTATTATAATTGATTGAGTGATTACTCTGTTTGTCTTTGTCTTTGTTTGTGTTAGACTTCTTACAGACGCCAGTTACATCAGGCCATGACGTGGTCCGGTGAAGCTGTTAAGACCTCGCTTGATCAATAGCGTGGTAATGTCGAAAAAAAAAATCAGCCCATGAGTATTATAAGTACCTTACCACATATCCATTTAGTAAAAAGCTATTTTCGAAATTACAAACTGACTGTTTAATTTTATTTGTTTGTATACATACGTGATTTTTAACAACGGATAATTAGCGAAGAAAAGTATTGAATTGGATTAAATATGATTTCTTCTTCTTACCCTTATGCCACTTAAGTAAGGCCGGCAAACTATGTTTTGTTTTTCCACTTTCTCCTGTCAGATGTCTCTTATATTAATTTCTCTGTCATTGTATTGATTATTTACATTATATATTTAATTGGTGAACACAATAACCTGCTTAAATTTCTTAAATTTAGCAAGGTAATGTTTCTCCGCAATGAAAGAAAGTTTTATGTTCACATTTTGTCACCTAAAATGGAGAGATTTATTGTAATTAAGTAATGGATGAACGAAATAATTATATTTCACTTCATTGACTTAAATAAATATTTATAAAAAGATATAAATAATAAATTTCTATATATTTTTCACACACCAGTGAAGTTAATCGTCGAGCGGTTTCATTGAGTTTCTCTGAAAATATTTTCCAACAATTTTATAATATCAAAGCCCGTCGTAGTGACAGCACCATGTTTTTATCTATACTTCTATACTATATACGAGTATACTATAATATTATAAAGAGGTAAAGTTTGTGACGTTGTGACGTTGTAGGGGGTAATCTCAGCAACTACTGGTCCTATTTGAAAAAATATTTCAATGTTATATAATAATGTTATTAGTAGTGGTAGAGCCAAGCTGAAGCTATTATTGTTTTTAGCACGAATGGGTCGGCTCGTCCGGGGAAGCACCACCCTCTCACAGAAAACCGACGTGAAGTAAGAGTGCTTGCATTGTTGCGTTTCGTTCGGTCAGTGAGAGAGCCGGAGACCCACCTACCCTCCCCTTCGCCTTCCTCCTACCCTTCCTGTCCCCCCCGCCCTCCTCCCAAACACAGGCTAGCAACGCACTTGTGACTCCCCTGGTGTTGCAAGTGTCTACGGACGGTGGTGATTACCTAACATCAGGTGACCCATCTGTTCGTTTGCCTCCTATGATATGAAAAAAAATTAAAAAAATATAGCTCATTTATCGAGAATGGTTATAGGCTATATATCATCACGCTAAGACCAATAGGAGCGGAGCACCAATGAAGAATGTTTAAAAATCGGGGGTTTTAGGGAGAGCTTCCACCGTGTGTTAGTGTAAGTTCAGAGTATCTATTCTACGCGAACGAAGTCGCGGGCAGAGACTAGTACTTTATATGTTTTCATGTTTGAGCACAATTTCATCTAACGGTAAATTATGATGAGGGTTAAGATGGTAAGCATGGCAGCGGTGACCGGCGATGGATAGTATGTCTCTCGGTGGTCGCCACTGTTTTTGGATTGTACTATACTTACCATCGGGCATATTTCAGTCACTTTGCCGTGCTACAATAAAAAAAACATGCTATACCTACAATCGATTAGCTCTCAAGCGCAGTTGTCAGAACACATCAACTAATAGGTTTTGGAAACAGATTTTTAACTTGAGGTAATTTACCTTTGGTAGCTAGTCAGGCAGCAAGCCCTACCACCATATTTTTCTTTACAGAAAGCGAAATGACAGCAATGGCTGATCTATAAATAAGTATCATCAGTTGTTTTTTTAACTTTAGTTTTGGCAATCAGTCTTTCCGATTATTACTGCCATTGTCACGTAGTCAAAAAATATCAAAAGCGTCGTCCGATCAGTTCAATATTAAGCATCGTGTGAATCAATATTCTAACAAGATGGTGGATCCTGTGCTAGAATCTTCCAGTGAGTTTTTGTGGCATCTCATATTTTTATGCTCCGTGGTATTATTTTCCATTCACTTCACGTATGCACAATAAACTAACTATATTTCGTAAAACACCACCAAATTTACACAATATAGAGTCAAATAACACAAGATTATGAGTAAAATATAAAATCTACTACATGACAGACTGAAATCCCGCCAAAAACTCCCACCAGTTGTTACTGTCATGTTGAACTGCAAGCCTCTCGCTAACTGGTTATGTGTACATAAGCCGATATAAGATCTACTTGAGTGGTCGAACTGAAACAGTCGTATACATTAGTCACGTTCGAATACATAGCAAATTATCCTACTGCTTGAAACATGCCTACATTAAGGACTCCGCAGGAGCTAAACTTGAGACCGGTGGATTATGCCTTTGCATGTCTTTAGTGGTGATTTTTGAATAGTGAATCATCATCAATGGAATGGATATTTGATTTCCTTCATATAGAAATTGATTTTTCACAATTTACATGAGTCACGCATAGCTGACGATAAGCATAATGTTGTAAGAAATTCGGAAGGCTCAAAACATTCTAAAAATGTGAGAATTTATGAATGTCTGTTATAATAAATCTTGATTATTTTTCTTTGAAACTTTAACAAGCAATCGTAATAATAAATAGTTTAAATTGGTCAAAATATAACAATAAACGTCAAGTAACTTTCAAAAAGCTCTTACCATCTGAAATCTATATTTGCTTAATTATGCTTAATTAATTATTGCTTATCTATGCTTCATGAACCGTTGTATGTAGAAAAATATAATGTATGGTGCTGTGGGCGGCTGCAAATGAACATATATTGTGATAAATAATGTACACAATCACATTCTAATGAAAAAGAGAAATCAACTTATTTAAAGGTTTTATAAGGTTTGTATACGCAGAAATCGTATGTTGGTTTTGCGATTAAGTATGTATCTTCTCGTATAAAAAGAGTTGGTACATAGAAGTTAGAACTTTGTAGGATGCTATTTTCATTATTATCGTGATTGTTTTTTTCCCTATTATATTAATTTGTAAAAACTTCTGCGGTAATTAGCAAAAAATAATTATAAATACCGCTATAAACACTACCTTTCTTATCGTAGTAGTACCTCTTTATTATCAGTTACAAATGCTTATATAATTCATAGAAGTTTAATTTCTTAATGATCGCGACTTCGTTATTATGATTACTATATCTTTACATAAGATTAGTGACAAACAAATTTGTGGATTACCTGGTGGTAGGTAAGTGATCACCGCCGCCCATGGAAATCTGCGACGCGAAGGGCATCACAGATGCGTTGCCGGTCCTTGAAAAAGGACTAGACTCGTTTCTTGAATGTTTGCTCATGTTTTTTTATGCTGTCCGGAAACGCAACCGCTGGGAGTTCATTTCAGAGAACCGACATACGTGGAATAAAGCAGTCGAAAATCGCAGAATAGACGACTTCCAACCAACGAGATGATACGGATGGAATTTCAATTTGTGGCGAGTCGCTCATCAATGGAACTTAGCAGCAAGTATAAATTCTAACAGCTTACTGTTTAGTTTCTAGAAAAAGGCGTTTTTTAACGATTTTGGATACTTTAAATTATATATATACATCATAATTAAAACAATTTGGGTACCTTCGATCAAATTTCGGTATGAATTATTTGTGCAAACTGTTTTCCAAGTTATTAACCGGCTTAAAATCATCGAAAGGTACAATTTTCCAACCCCTTGACGTTCATTTTCATAACTCATTAGGCAAATTCATTATTTGCAAATGACATGTTATTGAATATTAATGATAATGAAGGGCTTCGAGGGAGTATAAAACAGAAGTGTTTCGCATATTGGATCACACTCGATTTACGTGTACCGAAGGATACATTTCTGGCAATGTAAGAACTATTTTTATTCATTATTGCATTATTTGGTCCTTGCTTTTTAGAAGTGTTTATATAGCAGTCTCATTGTCTATTCACCTTTATTTTGTAAGTTATAAAGTATCAAAACCAGCTTCACTCGATTGAACGTCGTGTTAGATTTCAAATTACCTCAAACTCAGGTTAATCATTTCGTTAGATCTTGTACTGGTAATTTTATTTTTGTAAAAAACATTCTGTTCTTTACCATTACATGTTTACTTAACACAATAAATAAGTTGTTACATTTCAAAATAAGCTAAATACAATTTTAACCGTTCCTAACATTTTACGTTATTTTTCAAGATCTTCAAATTTTGTGACTGATTATATCAGTTTTGTTCATAAAAAAAACTAAAAACTTAATAAACAGCAAAATTTGAACTTCGTTCTCGTTGTGTAAAAACTGGAAATGTAAAAAAAAAGAAACATGTTATGTGAATGATTAAAATTGGGTTTAGCTCATTCTGAAATCAAACGACTCAAATATTAACGAGAATGTTTGTGAGATGGAAGTTATTAGCTTTTTATATGAAAACAAATGAACATATTTTGATAAAACTATACAAAAATATAGATCAGAATAATATATAGACTATAACTTGTTGTGGATCACCAACAACAAGGACGCCGGGTCGTCGCAAACGGTTGCAGGAGATTTGACGAGAAATTTATCAGCATATAACGCCCCGGTTGTTGTCGCCTTGTTGTTGGTGATCCACAACAAACTTTTAAAGATATTATAATAAGAAAGACAAGTACCAAGTGACTCCTGTCTTCTGATGATATATCCGCATACATAGCATTAATTTTTAGCATTACTCGAAGTATATCATAATTTACAAAGTGACAAACTAAGACAAAGTCGCAAACTGTCGCTTGTATAAAATAATCTTAATTAATATTCACTTTTTCAGATGAAGTTTCCCAAATCCTATATAGTATTCGCTCTACTGATGATGGCCATGATATGTTCCGGTCATATTGGTGGCCATATTTCATACCAGGACATTAATCCTCAAGTGTACTGCGGCAGGAATCTGGCTAGAGCTATCGCTGATATATGCTTTGCTGTAGGTTCTGTAGATAAGAGATCTGAAAGTGGATCTATGTATGGTAAGTTAGATGCATTTATATAAAATCTTGCGTTTAGGAATGCGGTTCAACATAGATTTCTGCTCTGAACATTTGGAAAATGTTGCAGAAAAGAGGTTCCAACGAAAAGTTTAAAATTTATTGGGGAAAAAACGTTGGTATATGTTTCTGTCGAGTCGTATATATGATGAAACTTATATGTTCTTTGTTTACATTTTTAAGTTCATTGTTAGTAAAGTAACATTTTTTGAACAAAACGAAATCATTTCAAATCAGCGATAGAGCCATATCAGTCAATTCACAAAACATAGTCTTAATCGGTTACGTATTTATTTATTGTCTCTTTCTGTTACTTTGTTATATCCATAATATTTAAAATATAATTTTAGAGTATCAATTAGTTTTATAATGAATCACAGTAGTCCTACTTTTTATATATTGACTAATGTATTGTCATGTTGCCGATCCTTTTTTTTTACATGGGGAAATCCCTTCGGATGCCCACCCTTGGCTGGGCAGCTAGGGTGGGGTATGTCCGACTTGCACGGACTAAAACCCCATGATGCCTCCTTACACCTGTTGGCCGGGGAGCAGGAACTGCCTATGTTGACGACCCTAAAATAAATATATAAATAAACATTTTATTTTTCTCGACAGAAGCCTTCATTAAACTAAACTTAGGTAACTCATTATTTGTACGTTTTATTAGTTGTAGTGTAAAATTACTAAACACACTAAAGCTAGAATTGATCGACTCTCATTGACTCGTTATTTGCTGTTGATAGATATATAGTTTTTATTATTGTTATTCTAGGTTTAATTTTATCGCCATACTACAAAGAACAAGAAGGACCATTCGGGTGGCCATGGATGCCACCTCATAAAGCGAAGAGCTTTGGCTTATCGTCCAGAGGAAAGAGATTTGTCGTCAACGAATGTTGCGATAAGGCATGCAGTGTCAGCGAACTCATGTCTTACTGTTAAGAAATTCTCAACATTTACTAATCAATATATCTCTTAAAGTCTAGATTTTTTTAGTTATTAGATATTTTATTTGCTTCGTGCACCTGGTATTGCTCAATCGATATATTTAGATGACATGTTTGTTTGTAGAGAATATTTGTTAGAACAAAAATTAATTAAAATATATTGTTGATTTAAATGTTTGTTTTATTTATAACACATTAATTATGCATTCGTATGTAGAAAATGTTTACATAAACTTTAAAAGCGTTTATTAAACGAAGAATTTAAGAATATATTAAACGACACTCTTAAGATCTCTAAGATTGAAGTTACTGTAAACGGATCTGCAACCAATTATTGAATACAAGGTAATTATAATGAATTTGGTTTTACAATTTGGAATATAGTCAAAGGCTTGTATACAAATGAGACTCGTACAGAAATTGTTATGACTGAACAAAGTTGATCTTAGTATCAATGTAGTCTAAAAACTATTATCTCAATGTGATATGTGGCACATAGTTTTCTACCTGATAGCTACCAGAAAACTTCAGTACTATACCAGGATGGTAACGAAAAGGCATTACGACTACACAGCAATAACCACACCTTACAAAGTGAGACTACAGATTTTTTTAAATTGACTACGCTATTGGCTTGACTACAGATCCGTAACCAATCTTCTTTATGATAGGTAAGTGGGTTGTGCTTTAGGAGTCTAATCTTTCGTAGGTTTTACCTGCATGTCCTGGGTCAACTTGGTTAGTGATTACTATTACTCAGGGTATATTATTATTACTTTCTTCTTTCCATCACACTTTTCAGGATTTAGTCTTCATGGATAAATCCCTGTGTTGTAACACCATCTATTATTTCTATTATGTATTATTTTCTCTTCCTTATTCCGCATATTTAATCTATATTTTCGCACGCTATTCATTATCTGTGTATTCTATTCAACCCCTACCTTTCCAAAAATAACGGAACGGAAGTCGCCGCCCGCGCTCCTTCTTCGCTTAATCGCTTAGCAGGACGCCAGCAAACTCGCATAAAAAAATTACCTTTGTTTAGTTATTTACATTATTATCGGTGTATGAACATTACCGGGACAGCGTTATTCTGTTTTATACCTTGTATTGTAATTGTGGTCGAAGCCGAGAACCAGCCAATACCCGGTAAGTTCCGTTCAAACTCCTACCGCTAATTATATATAAATTTACAACAATTTCCACCACTGTGTATTAAAAACACTTCGTCATCTTTCTTTGTTACGTAGCCGTTTCACGCTACAGTATAGTTATTATTTTGCATAATTAATTTACTGTTTGTTGTAACCAGTATAAAACAAAATAAAAAACCTTGTATGTCGTGGAAAAAATAAACAAAGGTTAGTTCTGATGCAAAACTTAAACCGGTGTTATTACCAAAAAGTTAAACACGTTTTGAACGCTTGCTTTAAAAAGATCTCTCGGTGAATGTTCGCCGTTTTGTTGCTCTGTTGTCTCGCTTTGGTTAGGTTAGGTCACACTTGCGAAAAAAGGATAACGTGATCATGCTTCGGACGAGCGCGGCGCATTTCGTACGAAACCTTTTTTAAACCAAGTATTTAACTTTTTTGTAATAACACCGAACATGTTTCTAATTTTAATGCATAAATACTATATATTCCCAGAACCTCTCCTCGGGTGAAAGCCTACTCCAAAGATTACCAACGTCCTTATTTTGGGCTTTTCTATCCAGCCATTACCATCTCGTTTTGCTATCTTGTAAGAGGTCTACTTACACTCTTAGACAAAATACCCTCTGTAACACACAAACTTAAATGTGTATCATTATAAAGTAAATTTATCCTTAAAAATAGACAAAATTTTGAGAGGTAACTCTTTAACATTCCGTTGCAATTTAAAAATATGTCTGTATGTACACCTTGAGGTGGAAGATGAAGTAAATTGGCGCCTGGGGTCCTGCATTACGGACTGTGACATCTGCATGCATCTGATATGCATTCAGTAGTAGTGTCCGATTAAATATTTAAACTACAGTCCACACCGTGTGTTTGCCGCCGACAGCGAATACATTTGCTTTAGCATAAAGTTTCTTTGCCTCGTCTCGTTATTGCAGATGAGCGTGTTCGGCTTTATACGATACTAGCATCTGCACGCGACTTCGTCCGCGTGGAATAGTTGCTTTGGGTTAACGCTAACTTTAACTCGCGACTTCATTTAAGTAGAAGATGCAAATATTTTTAAATAATACGTACGATAACCCAGATTTTGATACATTCTTTATTGGTGCCCCACTCCACTATTGATTCCACTATTTTCACTATTGATATCTTATAGATAACTCCAACACACTACCAGAATTGTTTCTTCTCTCTGTACATTATCTAAAAACTATTGTAACGTGTGATGTATTTTAAATTGATGAAAGTTATAAGGTAAGCCCTCTAGAGTTTCTTGCCGGTTATTCTTCATAATTGGGTTGTTTGTTCAAACCGGTGGAAATTTTCACATTAATAAGCGCCTTCTTAAGACTCTAAATTAGGCAAAGTATTTTTGATTTTGATTATTTGACAAATTATTGAGTCGTGAGTAGGAATATGGTGTTTTCCGCAACTTAGGAGACGCTAAGTCAAGGAATATTTTCATTATTTATTCATTACAAATATTTAGTTGAAGAAGTAATAAAAATCCATTCAACCACGCATACTTTTTCATTTAATATATTAACGGGCCCGGCGGACATTGTCACGTCTATATGATAAAAAAGGAATCCTAGAATCAGACCACAGCGCTACTTACCGCATACAATTGTTAATCTAAATTCTCGAATCTACTGGAATACACACAAAAAAAATCATTGAAAACGGTCCAAGCATTTAGGAGGAGTTCAGTCACATACACACAGACAGAAGACCTATATATATATATATATATATATATATATATATATATATATATATATTTATTTGGTTCACAAACTAGACATCACACAAACAATTAATCACATTACATTAACTAATTATAATATTAAATGCAAATCTTGGTGTGAGTCCTAAAATAGTGAACACAGCTTACTTACAGAATTACAATTAGATTAATTAATTAATTACTTATAATTCGAGATATAGTTATAATAATATAGTTTTTAGTTTAAATTGAAATGTACGCAAGGAAGGACTAAATATGGCAACAAGCTGATTTATTCCATTGTATTCCGAAAACATACGATAAAGAGGAGAGTGTTGGCCAACATTAGTTCTGCAGTACGGTGTCATGAAAGTTTTACTATTTACTATACGACTTCCACGACGTGGCACTACAATATTGACATGTTGAAGTAAATCATCGCAGTCAACCATACCATGAATCAATTTATACAAAAACATTATGTCTGCAGTTTTACGTCTATTACATAGTGTTTTCATTTTATAATGTAAAAGCCTAGCTTCATACGATATTAAAAATCTACATTTTTTATCACAATACGTTAAATAATATACAAAGCGTTTTTGTACACGCTCAATTCTTTTTGTGTGTACATCATAGCATGGATTCCACACTTGGCTACATATATAAAGAAAAAGATAAGGATGTGCATGAAAAGCCTAATATAACAAACGTATTTAAATTTTTAATTCTGTATCCGTCTAAATAACTTTCAAATTGTACGTCACCATTTCTTTAGAAAATATAAAGAGTATAGTGGGCTGTCTTTAAAAGATACATAAATCCTATCAGAGACTTCTTTGTAGATCTATAAAAGAGGAATATCTTATCATGCATTATTTTGTTATTTTCATAAGGATTAGGCAGCGTTTTCGATGAAGTCTCCCAGACGGCTTGACGTTTTCCGACATGTTTAACAATAATCGTTATATTTTAACCAATTTACACAAAACCTAGACAAATTATACACGTGAACCTTCCATGCGAATCATTTTAGCTACTGGTGAAAACTGTATGAAAATCCGAGTAGTTTTTGAGTTTATCGCGAATACAAAAAGATAGACTAATAAACATGACAGAGGACTTTGTTTTTTAATATGGTATAATTGTCTATCAGGAGTTATAGTTTCTATTCTCTATATGTGGGTATAAAAGCAACAAATTGAAGATGTCTCCGAGCATAGTACTGAAGTGGTTTTCAGTACGATCAGAGGTCCGCTCTGTACCTGATATCTGGAATCTCTCTGCCGTTCGAAAACATTCATCTATGATGTCATGGATACGGCAAATTAAATAATATTTTATATAACATTTATAACATAAATTATTACAATTAAAATCAATGTTACAAATATTATGTGTGTTTGTTTGTTTATTACGATTTTATCTACAATTTACTATTATCTACTTATTTCTTATCTACTATATCGAACATTATGACAATTTGTATACATTTTAATAGGGACGTTATCCCGCCTTTATAATAAAAAAGCCTGACAAATTATATACTTAAACTTAGCTTATGAATCGTTTGATCTATTCGCGAAAACCACATGAAAATCCGTTTAGTAGTTTTGAGGTTATCGTGAGTAGAGGGACAGACGTTTGTTTTATAATATAGAGCGATATGGAATAGTTATAACATACAATTCACCCACAAAAAATACTGTTTTAGAGGGATACGTCATGGTCTACATGCGCGCTAAAAAAACCGCTGCATTTTAAAAATAAAACTTGCAAGTTAAAATGACTTACTTTTTTTTTTTTTTACATGGGGAAATCCCTTCGGATGCCCACCCTGGCCGGGCAGCTAGGGTGGCGTATGTCCGACTTGCACGGACTAAAACCCCATGGTGCCTCCTTTCACCTGTTGCCCAGGGAGCAGGAACTGCCTACGGCACTACCTCTGCTTACCCGGCAGGTGTCGGCCCCTCTTAAGGGGCCTCTTCTGCGGCCTGAGGGGTCAAGGTGGAAGAACCCTCAGGGAGGGGCGGGTGTTAAACCCCCCCCCGACGAACTGTGTGAGTCGCACGGCACAATGCGACTCCACCACGGGGGCCTGCTATAGTGCTGGGCGAAGGACGTGCCCGCGTCACGTCGCCCGCAGGCCCTTTACGGTGGCCTCAGATCGTTTCCGACCCGTCGCCGCCGTGTTTGTCGGCCGCGGGAGAGGAGCCTGGTGGTCCGCTCTCTCTCCTTCTCCGCCGCCTCCTTAGCGAGCATAACTGCCTCACAGAATGAGGCACATCCAAAAATGACTTACCTAAACCTTTTAGTGTTACGACGATAAATAAACTTGAGATCCGCTTGATAGTAAGTAGTTATCGCAGATTAGAGATACTTGTATTATAAGAAACATCGTATCACGTCGCAGACTGCTTAAAAAGCTGTTTCCTTGAAGAGAAAAGCTTAATATTTATAGTATCTTGAGAAAATTTAACAGGGTGTCAACTCTACATCTTAAGCATTCGTGGTAGTAAAAAGTTAAGAACATTTTATAATGTTTTCAATGAATTAAAATACCAATAAAGTCTTTTTTGAAATTGTTTAAAACTTAGAATTTACGAAACTTTTTATATAGGGGCAGTCATTGTTGGATTGTATGTAGGTGTAAGTGACTGTCAGAATTATTTGTTAAAAATATTTGTCAGTTATTTGATGCGTATGTGAATAACATGTTTTTGATATTTTTATCTCTAAATTCATTTGTTTGTCTGCTGATTGCTTTACCTATTTAGAAAGAATTTCCACTGACAAGTATATGATTATTTACGAAGTAATCTATGTTACTTTTTTAGCGATTTCATAACCATATATATCGTATACCACTAAGACGCGATCTTTTTCAAACAAGAATTCGGCGCGCACGGATTTTTTTAAAGGTTTTGAAATAATATTTTACTTTGTGACTACTGACAGAAAGTTTGAAGTATTAAACATATGTCTACTATATTATAATATCGCCAGTATGTAAAAAAATACGAATAATTTCTTGTGTAACTTATAGAAAATATCTTCGCCTTAAATAATTTGTTTAAGTTGTAATATAACATTTATATCAAATTGTGCACTTAAATTATTTTGATAAAAAAGTATTTATTGGGTTTTACAAGCACAATAACGATGTTTCTATGAACATACAGACTGAGAAGTTGTCATGTTAAATGATCACCGCATCCATCGATAAGAATTTATAACGTCAGTGTCGATCCACAGATAGGCAAATCCTAGCAGTCTGAGTGTTGTCGGGCGACCGGCCGGCCACTTAGACCCGAAACGATCGTGCTTTATCGATAGATTCCAATCGATATTCGAATAGTATGCGCATAAGGCTAGAGAATAACCCTCCTTCGTTGCTAATAAACGAAGAAGGTTATTCTCAACGCTTATGTGTGACGTGAAACTTTTTTTGCGACGTTGTGAACTGTATTCTATAAAACGAAAACGTATAACGAAAAAGAGATAGCATAAATGTTTATATAGGTTTCAAGCTGTGAGAGAGCGTGGAAGAATGCCTTTCTGTATAGTTTCCTTGTGCTTCGTCTCCTCTTAATGTGATTATCCGTAGCGGTCTGCGTCTCCACTACTCTACCGTCCTATACGGGACCTTACACGGACTCTGCATACCATGGAGATCAGACTCTATATTGTGTACTATATTCTTAATTTACTCGAGATATACACAAAGAGAGGGAAAAAGAGAGAGAGAAACGTTGAAATCTATAGCACATTATTTTATGTTGAATCGTAATGACTATCGCGCCCTTTTAAAAGTGTACTGTGTATTATTTAACTTAAAATGTTTCTCAGTAGTACAAAAGTTTCACTTCTATAGTGTGTCTTTACGACACATCCTGTTTTTTAATAACATATAAGGTTGCTATATACGTTACCTATCAAACTTTCTTGAAGATAAATGGTAGATCTGTGGCTCGTGTGTTAGTTAAATTTGCGTCGAAAGAAATTTATTTGTACTGCTAAAAATTCACTATCCTACATAGATTTAATACTGTTGTGACAGCAGTCCGATTCTAGATCTCTTCTTCTTTATTTTTCTTCCTATTCGCTCGGATGTTCAAAGAGAACTGAGTCAGATATCCTATGACGCCTTTATATACCTTACAAAATGGAGGGTCGAAAACTCTGGAAGCTGACGTTATTAATTAAGAGAGTCAAAATAACCTACTATAAATTTTTGATGACAAGCGATTTATTTGGTTACTAGTTTTTGCTCGCGGTTCCGTCCGATTTGTTGTAGATTTGATCACTGGATGGCTGTTGGTATGAGATTCGAAACGGGCTATATTTATTTTTAAAAGAACAATTTTATTTCGTCACTATCTTTTGCTCGCTGCTTCGTCCGTATTAATATAGATTTAGTCTAATTATCGGGAGCAGTATATTTTCCAGGATAAAAGGTACCTTGTGCTCTTTTGTGCCTATGACATCGTTAATACAAAATTTCATAATGCAGAGTACAGCAAACAAAAGTTTTAAATGAAATATTTCAATGTAAAATTGTTATAAGTGAACGTAGAAAATCAAAAATTAATAAAATAATGTTAAAACGTGTTCTATTGCAAAGATGAAGCATATTGTATATGGAGTAATAATAGCCTACATGCCTTGCTTGCGACTGTACAAGGCTCGGAATTAAACAGCTGCTTATACTTGCGATACAGAAGGATAATTTCCTACCGTGGTGTAGTAAATTTATTTAAAATAATATTGACTTTATATCAGGCACTTTGTTCTACACTTGTTATAATAAGGTAAGTGGTTATATAATCCATAGCAAATTATTAACATATTATGTACATATGCAAATTTAATTACATAATGTACTTAAATACATCGTTACCATCCGTAACTTCTTGTTTCTTGGTATCTTTATAAGGGAATATCTAAATATATAAAAAACCAGTGTCACGATATTTGTTTTTACAACTAATTTCGAAACTATTTAACCGGTCTTCATTTATCTATAACTTGGTGCAACTTGAGAAATAAATAAAAAAAAAATCTTTTATTTCTGCAGTTTTAACAAGTTTCTAAACAAGATATGAACTTAAAAAATAAAGAATTTTTAATAAATATTTACAATCTACAATGTACTATTTGTTATAATGAAAAGTTAGTTATGATCTGCAAGAACTCCTCTACAGGTGAAGGCCTCCTCCAAAGAATGCAATTTCTCTTTGACTTTGGCTGTCTCAAACCAATTTAAACCAGCTGTTTTTAAGATTTTGTCTTCCCATCGGGTATTTGGTCTTCCTCTCTTTCTCTTACTCTGCGGTCCTTTCCTGAATGTCACCTTTTTTGTCCATCTTTGGTTAAGAGATAGAATAATTTATATTTCTATTAATGACCTCAATATCTTTTAATTACAAAGTACCTGGCCGACCGAGCCTAGCACGGTTCTTTAAATTTTTAAATTAAAATAAGCTAGACAATTAGCATTTATTACAAAAAAAAGATTTATATACACTCGAATTCGAACTGTGTTTCACTGATTTTCCAAGCAACCAATTTCCATCTGAGCTATCTAAGTTTTGACAGCGGGGACGAAATTTACCTTTATATTCTAGCTATATTTTTTCATTGCCTGAAATCTCAGTCAAAAAAGTTTTATATGTATAAAATCTAGTTAGATCGATTTATTGCCCCCGAAACTACCTACATCCTAAGTTTCACGGAAATAGATGATGCCGTTTCCGAGATCCTGAATATATACAAATATAGAAATATACAAGAATTGCTCGTTTAAATGTATTGGATGAAATCATTGTCAATTTTGATTATTGCTATTTATTGTACGTTTCAGCCCTCTCAAACAGATGGCGCTTTAAACTGGTTTGTTGACATAAATCTGTAGGGCCGACTGTTGTTACTATTTCATAGTTGTCGCCAAATTTTAATTTCAAATTTCTTTTTAACTCTGGTTTATTTTATGTATCACGTATTCTATTAATCATATTTTTAGGCAGACTCATTACTCCATAATACGATAACATAATTTTAATTCAACATGTAATAACTGAGTCACGGAAGCGCATGGCCGAGTCGGCAACATAAGGCCAAATAAAGAAGAATTCTAAATTCCTATAGTAATATCTTAACTTAGTTGTATTAAATTCTAGACATTATACGAAATCTAGAATCTACTGCTGTATTCAGAGCGGTCAAAAAGATTAGTGAATATTGTAATTATTGAGTAAATTCAAAGCTTCTATCGCGTTAGGATTTTCAACTATTGACAACCCTATAAAAAATAGTGATGGGCTCTTAGTTTTATTGTTTATCGATACGCCTATATGGTTTATCGATGCCTCCGAACATAAAGTTTGGATTTTTTACGATTCACCCGCCTAAAATTAAGTTGGGTATTTTTATAGTGAATTGTTATCTGGATTTATTAGATTATCTTCATGTATTTTATATGACAGTAGGCGAATTTCGCCTCTTGAACAACGTTTTCAATGAATATTTATTACTTTAGGGGTTGAATTTACAAAAATCGTCCCTTGTAGGTTGTTTACACCATGAAAGGCATCAATTGCCGAAATTATTTAATTAATTAATCTATCTAATACCTTTAAACGAGCAATTCTTGTATATTTTTATATTAGTATATATTCAGGATCTCGGAAACGGCGTCATCTATTTCCGTGAAACTTAGTATGTAGGTAGTTTCGGGGACGATAATTCGATGTAGCTAGAATTATTCATAGAAAACTTTGATAACTGAGTTTTCAGGCAATGAATATATATAGCTAGAATATAAAGGTAAATTTCGCCGCCGCTGTCAAAACAAAAATAGCTCAGATGGAAATCGGTTGCTTCAAAAATCCGTGTAACCGCAGGTCGAATCCGAGTTACAGCAGAAGAAAATATATTTTATAATATTTTTTTTAATGAAAATGTTGATTTTTTAAGGCAAGCCTAACAATTTATTTTCATTTAAGAAATATTTTTTAAAAAACCGACCTAGGCTCGGTCTCCCGGGTTCTTATGATTAATTGAAGTGTTTTTATATACAAGTATAATTATATATAAAATATTTGAGCGTAAACAATCTTTTTTAAACTGGTGGCGATCATTTAGAGCCGTGATAAAAAATTCGAACATCTAGATTTTTTTATATCATAGGAGTTAAACGAACAGGTGGGTCACTTGATGTTAAGTGATCACCACCGTCCATAGACACTTGCAACACCAGATGAATTGCAAGTGCGTTGCCAGCCTGTGTTGGGGGAGGGGGAGGGGCGTAAGGGAAGAGGAGAGGGGGAAAATTAGGGGAGGTTGGCCTCCGGTGCTCTCACTGACCGAACGAAACGTAACCGTGCAAGTATTGTTACTTCAAGTCTGTTTTCTGTGAGAAGATGGTTGTATCTTAGGTGAGCCGACCCATTCATGCTGAAACCAGTGATAACTTCAGCGTGTTTCTACCAGCGTATCACTACGCTATTTGCCTGACTGGCCTTCAATACTTCACCAGACTAAGGCAAGCAATGATAATTGGGACCCCACGTTATGTGAGTAACACGATCATCACTCGCGATCTAAAAATTCAAAGGAGAACAGGCAGTCCTTATGACTGCTTCTTTTGTTGTTATATGGCTCAAGTAATCTTCTTGAAGTTAAGTAGTAGAACAATGAATGAGGTATGTTATACTTATACTTAAAGAACGAAAAATATCTTATGCAAGCAGAGTTTTAAAAGAAATGCAAGTAATATATGTGTATTAATATAAGTCCTACACACACCACTGGTCCGGTAAAGGGAACGAAATATCATATCCTTTTGTACATCAATTTCGGAACCAATCTCGATACATTGCTGGGTATTATGATTTCGGAATACTTCAACGGATGCCTTGGTCTAGACGATACCCTATTGAATTCTACGATCGTATTTCTTACGTATATAAATTAAATTTAGTTTTTCTGTCTGTACAGAATTAGTTGAAGATTTCTTCCCAAGAATGATTATTAGTTAAATACCTCATTTACTCAGTTTAAACTTTAAAGTTAAATCAGGAATTAAGAATTTAAGTAAGTAATTGAGTTTGAGGTTGAGGATATTTTTTTATATCATAAGAGGCAAACGAACAGGCGGGTCACCTGATGTTATGTGATCACCGCCGACCATAGACACTAACAACACCAGAGGGCCGCAAGTTCACTGTTGTCAATGTTGATTATTGTTATTAATTGTAAATTTCACCAGTTTCGAACAAATGACACTTTAAATTAGTTTGTTGACGAAAAACTGTAGGACTAACTGTTATACACATCTCATAGATGGCGCCACGTTTTAATTATGAATTTCTTTTTCTACAACAGTTTATTTTGTGGTGCACGTGTTTTATTAAAATTAAAAAGTAGTTACAGCAACGCAGAGCTGGGTCAGTTAATATAATATGAAAACAACAAGATACAAATGAAAATTTAAGATTTAGTATATGGATGTGGCAAATGGGTCCCGAGTCAGCATATGTGATATAGGAGGTTAGGCCTCCAACGTAGACATTAAAACTCGGCCTTGTTGAATAGATCTTTATAAACAATTTTTGTTAGGACTAAGGTTTTGGTATTGTTAGAGTCTGTTTCCCATACTCATGGAATACAGTGATTACCAGCAAACAATAACTGTTCTTGCTACATGTATGTCTACTTCTCATGTTATAATAATGTCAAAAGCATAGTCAGGCTTCGACGCGAGTCACAGATTTATTTCCAATAATATTTTCTCCAGCGTTTCACAAAGTCTTGTCTCGCTCGACGCGGATAAATTTTATTGGATTACACCGTGTTACTTGTGAGCTCGGAACTGTCATACTCGTGTACAGCTACCATTATAATTCCCTTTGAACACTTTGTAATTTGTTTCGAATTAGTCACCGGTGCGGAAACGTGGCGGCGACGCGTCGCCTCGTGTCTATTGTTTGTTTCGAAAAGTTCTAATGTTTGACATTTATTTAATACAGATTCAGAATAATAAAAATAATTACTTTGTTGATTTTACAATTTTATTTTATTTGAATGCTTTGAGAAACTTTTGAACAAAATTGGTTTGATTGATTTCATTAATTTAATATTGACACTGTATTGCGTGTTAAGGTAACGGGTGCAACTGACCAAGGTTTCTGATGTTCGTTATTATTGTCCTGGATATGTGTTGTGTGAAGATTGTTGGTTCAAGAGAGCTGTATAGAAAATTAGCGGACAAACCAGTTTGCATGTTACGGCTTTTTCTTAGTGCATTTCACTCGCGGTGAATAATATATTTGTTTTCAATACACTGTTAGTTATATCCAGAGTAGGCAAGGTTCACTTACATCAAAGTTCACAATTTAACCAGCGATGTATCTGGTTTGTAACTTTATGCGTGGTGTATGCGTTGATGCGTTAGGTTGCGTCCGTGATCAAGATGGAAGTAAAAGTGAGTAGGTGGTAGAGTTACGTTGAAGCAACTATTGGTTTCAGTATGAATGGGTCAGCTCGTCCAGGATAGTACCACCCTCTTACAGAAAACCAACGTGAAGTAATAATGCTTGCACTGTTGCGTTTCGTTTCGTCAGTGAAAGCGCCGGAGGCCCAATTACCCTTTCTTTTCCTCTCCTCTCCTCTCCCCACCCCTCTACTGTCCTCTCTCCTTCCCCCTTCACACCTTTCCCGCAAAACACAGGCTGGCAACGCACTTGCGATACCACTGGTGCTGCTAGTGTCTATGGACGGTGGTGATCACTTAACATCAGGTGACCCGCCTATTCGTGTGCCTCCTATTTGATATAGAAAAAAGGAAGGAAGGGGCAAGAGGTGGACGGAAAGGTATGATTGTTCAGAAATATGAAAAACGTAATGCGCGCAAACAATACGCTACGATCAGCAGGTGTTTGTGGAGCACCTTCCAGGATGTAACGCGCTCTTATATGTTAACTGCGATTAAGCAATTGCACCACTACAATTAGGGTTTCAATTTCGACGTGCCGTTCGGATTGCACGTAGTCTTTCCGAAATAACATGCTAACATGCTTAACAATAACATAACATGCTTCAAGAAAACCACAGACAATAGCGATATGACAGTACTGAAATATAGAAAAATAATATATGTAAAATAGAAGAGAGGCGTCATTATGTGGCGCGAGTTGTGGGAGGGGGCGGTAGAGCGGTGGATGCTGGACCTGGCGGACGCGCGCTACGGAACGTACACCGTCGACGCCGTTCGCCCGGTCCTGCGAGAGTGGCTTGGGAAGGAGTGGGGCTCCCTGACGTTCAGGATAGTGCAGGTACTCACCGGACACGGCTGTTTCGGGTGGTAACTGCACCAGATCGCTCGTAGGGAGCCGACCACCGCCTGCCATGAGTGCGGCGCTGAGGAGGATACTGCGCAGCACACTCTCTCTGAGTGTGTTGCGTGGGAGGTGGAGCGCCGCACTCTGGCGGCGGTGGTGGGGAAGAATTTGTCGCTGCCGAGGGATGTAGTCGGGGGACTCATCCCCTCATTGCACAGGTCCGGCGGATGAGGGGAGACAGCTGGTGTGTACCCAGCTGCCTCTCTATAGGTAGGAGCCCGGCGGCCACCTTCCGCCGGGCGGACCGTTGGGGCGGCTATCTAAGGGGAATAGCTTAGCACGATCCCTTGCCGCCCCAACACTACGGTCTGTCGGTACACCGTGGGGTTTTAGTCCGTGCAAGCCGGACATAACTCATCCTCTCCCCCGGGAGGGTGGGTATCCATAAGGGATTTCCCCACGTAAAAAAAAATCATTATGTGGCGCAGACAATATTGGTAAGTGGCTCTTGAGAGATGAAAGTTCAATGAACGGTGAACTATGACAACCTGTAAATACTACGCCAGAAATGAATCAGAAACGTGAAACAGACAAGATGCAGGTTAAAAGTTAGCGTAATCTCTTTGAATCTTACAAACGAGTTCATTTGAATTGATTGTGTGTTCAAAACCGGTAGACGTTCTAACTGATCCAATAGAGTTACTTGTAAGAGACGATGATCTAACGAACACAGTTCGTACAAGCTTGCGGGAGAGATACACGAGAAAGGCGTATCTTCAGGTAATTTCAGTATTCGGTCCTTGTACCCGTTCATTAGGGGACATTTACATGCACTAACACGTTGCCAATATAACGTAAATTGCCCCAGTAAAATGAAATAGTTTTTATCTTCTATAATATTTAAAATACATACTAGAGAGTCTGTAGTTTTTATTGTAATCTATTATAAACAAAAAATGAACTGAACATAGACCATCTACAAAGATTGGTCTTGCGCTTTTTATAGTTCTTACCGGTTGTCATGTTAATTTATCTAGTGGTGAGTTAGCTCAGACTGCATCTTCTAGCATGTGATCTTCACTAGACAACTCTTTAGCCCCATTGGACATCTATTCTACAGGTAATGTTTTTGGACGACTGCCACTTGAGTCTGGTAAATTCTGAGGGCTATGTCTATGACTTAATATTTTACTTTCATATTTTTACTCCATTCCATTATCCTTTGAGTGAATTCAAGGTTAAGGTTATTTTACTGTTTGTATTTATTATCTTTACAAAATCAGTACTAAACCCAGGACACCATAATTGTTTTATAGGGTAAACACTGGTAATGTATATTTTTTCCTGGATTATGATAGCTATATACGCAATCTAAATGGAATAAAATATGGCTGAGTGCGAGAGAATTTCGCATATACATTGTTTTGTTTGAACAAACAATATACTTTTTTTTATATCAAAGGAGGCAAACGAACTGGTGGGTCACGTGATGTTAAGTGATCACCATTGTCCATAGACACTAGCGACATCAGGGACGTCGCAAGTGGGTTGCCAGCCTGTATATGGGAGAAGGGAGAGGGGAAGGAAAGGGAAAGCAGGAAAGAGGAAGGGACGTGGGCCTCCGGCTCTCTCACTGACCGAACGAAACACAACAATGCAAGCACTGTTATTTCACGTCGGTTATCTGTGAGAGGGGTTGTACTACCCCGGATGAGCCGACCCATTCATGCTGAAACCAAAAATAGCTTCAGCGGGGCTCTACCAGCTACCAATAGCTTCAATGGGGCTCTACCACCTACCAATATACGTATATGATTTAGCAAAAAAGTGTGTTATCTTAGATTATTCGAAGTCGTGGACCCAATTTTTATTACATATCATTTTATTCAGGATTTGGTCTATAGTAACACTCACTTTGTTGTTATTATTATCATTTGTACTCTCAAAAATACAAGTGAGACAAACTCACAGATACGCTATTAATTTTTATTAGTTTATAATAATCGGAGTGATATAGATTCAATGTGTTCCTTTTCCCCATGCATCGATGAGCACCGTACTGCTTTACTTTTTACAACGAGCTTGTGTTGGACATCAAAAGACGATTATGGAAGAATAGTAACATCTTGTTGTCGCTTTAATTAATGTGGTGGATTCTAAAAAAAGTTTTAAAAGAAAATTAATGATACTGACACGTACTCGTCTGACGGTTAAAGAAATATGCCAGTATTTCCTTGTAGTACATAAAAGCGTTATAAATCATTGTCAGCGGGGCTCAGTTGCAATGTTAGTTACACGTCCATCTTTTTAATTCTAACCTCTTTTTTGTAAAGGGACGTAACTTAATTAATTTGCCCGAAACGAAGGTGCAACAAGCTACATTGTGAGGCATTTTCGTTGACGTCAGACGATTTGTCTAATTTTTTTTTCTCACGGTTTAAACATTTACAGGATACGGGCTATGTTCTTTTATTAAAGAATAAAGTGGTTACCATCCACCTAAAGGAATTTTGAGCGCTATATTATAAATAGTTTTTATATTATCGTAAGTTCGGTAAATTTGTATTTTTGGTTTGTAATCAATATTTACAATCAGTGATTAAATTACCTCGCCGGAATGTTCACGGCTCGATGAATGAACCTTCTAACCGCGTCGTTAGTCACGTCGATTTTGGTCTATGGTTACAACCTATAATGACATGGGATAGAAGATATAAGAAAGTTCTAACAAATTTCAAACATCAAATAGTTCAACAATCAACAAAGAAAGAGATCCTGGTATCGCCATTTATTATTTCTACTATATATTATTTGCTTTTCCTTAATCCGCATATTTTATTTATACTTTCCCACACTATTTATTATGTATGTATTCTATACAACCTCTCTTTTTTTCTCGAACTTACTACGCTATTGATCTAGCAAGGTCTTAACAGCTTCACCGAACTACAGTTCTATACAACCCCTTGCTTCTCCAAAAGAACGGAACGCTAATCGAAGACCGCGCCGCCTCTCTCTTGGTCTAACCGCTTACGAGAACGCATGCAACTACAAAGACAAATAACTTGTATTAAGTATTGAGTCATTTAATGTATTATTGGTTTAAAAACATTACCGGGACTACAGTGTATATATTTTGTGTTGTAATTGTGATAGAATTGTAGAACCAGCCAAGACGTCATAAAACCACCCGGTAAGTTCCGTTCAAAATCCTACCGCCAATTATTATATATACTTTCATAAATTTCCACCAGATCCAATAGAACGTCATTCAAATTATTGCTTTTTCAAATATCACAAAATGTAAAACGACTCCTTATGAGTCCTTGGCGTTGGATTATTCCCCTGGCGATTATATAACTTATCTTCAGCAAGTAATAGCAATTGTTCTCTTCGAAATTTCAGAACGTGTGCTGGAAAACAGGGTGTTCCTATATCGACGTCTTTAAATTGAATATTTATACAGAGGCTTGTCTGCGTTATGGAAATATACCAGGTGTTGCCAATGTTGTTTGGCCGATATTGAATTTCGTTCAGCTTATTTTACATGTCGAATTAGATAGGCAACTCGAGTTGTACCTCCTGTATATATTTGAATAATTCTGTATAGGGTGGGATGAACTATTGAATAGCAGGTGCTGTATAATGCTGGGAGGGTTTATTTCGAAATATTAACGATCTAAAAAAATGTTGGCAATCTATCATTATTGGTTATAGGCAGACTAATGATATTTAAAATTGTTTTTCGATTGGATTCTCTTTAACAACACCTGATAGAAATAAAATACGTGTTCTTTTGCTCATTAGGTCGTTATGTTAGTATCATATATTAGTATCATGTGTTATTAGATGTATACAATAATTTTATTTAATTTATTGTTTTTTTATATTATTGTATTTTTAAGCATTTAGTATAAATGTTTTTGTTTGGGCCGATTCACCAATGTATTCTCAAACATCAATCACGGGTAATGGACTTCTCACTTCCAACCAGTGCGCTTAAAAAATAAGCGCTATACTGCTGCCAACATAACAAAATTATCATTTTCACAGCAGCAGTTACTATTTGCTCAACTTCGGTAATACTAAGTCATATGAAAGCTCGCTCGTCGCTGTGTTGATTATCGTTTTCATACAACATATGTTCCAAAACTGTTATCTATATATTAATACGTGAAGCAAAATATTTATACCCCTTTTTAACCTATTCCCCGTCAACGGGTGAACTTGAAATTTGGCATAGTTAAAGTTTATATGGCGGAGAAGTGCAGAAATCTGTTTATTTTACATAAAATGCATTACAAGTACATTACATTAATTAAAATATGCACTACTCACACCACTACTTGAATTTTACACAACATATACACACATGTAAATAAAAAAGACATTTTGACAACCGTCAATAATTACGAAATACAAAAAAGTTGTGAAGGAGGTTGCTATGCTCGACTTTATATATTCTTTAACTCTTACGTCCTAATTATCATTTTTCATGCTACATTCAACAATGATATTATAAAATATAACTATTATTGTAATGTTTATCATTTTTTATGTTTAACTCACTTCAAATGATGATTGAATGAAAAAATGAGCCAAATAATACTTTGTATTTTTTTTTATATCAAAGGAGGCAAACGAACTGGTAGGTCACGTGATGTTAAGTGATCACCACCG
Organism: Antheraea mylitta; assembly: GCA_014332785.1. Lineage (NCBI taxonomy): Eukaryota > Metazoa > Arthropoda > Insecta > Lepidoptera > Saturniidae > Antheraea > Antheraea mylitta. Next base: position 2,222,468 of record JACEII010000017.1, on the reverse strand, counting down.
TCCATAGACACTAGCGACATCAAGGACGTCGCAAGTGCGTTGCCAGCCTGTATATGGGAGAAGGGGGAGGGGAAGGAAAGGGAAAGAAGGAAAGAGGAAGGGACGTGGGCCTCCGGCTCTCTCACTGACCGAACGAAACACAACAATGCAAGCACTGTTATTTCACGTCGGTTATCTGTGAGAGGGGTGGTACTACCCCGGAGGAGCCGACCCATTCATGCTGAAACCAAAAATAGCTTCAGCGAGGCTCTACCACCTGCAAAATAGGAATAGGAATTTTGTTCATAAAAATAATCCATGAGTTAGATCTCCGCGGTTACAATGTTGCAATTCAACCTCATGTATCAACAAAAAATAATTTATTTTCAGAAGCTAATGGTAGTATTAAAACGTCTTTGTATTGGATTCTCCATTTGATTGTATTGTAGATCCATTACTTTTCCAAACGATGATACTGGGCATATCACTATTTCTCATAATGAACAGACTACATTTAATTCAATGTCACTCAGAAATACCACCCACACATGGTGTCGTGTAAAATTAATTGAAAATTATGTCATGGGTTGAGATAAATTTCTTTATTTTCGTAAAGTTATGTTTGCTTAAAATTTGAGAGCTTTTTTACTACGTGATCTCTGTTTCAAATTTATAATTAATTTTCATTTTCATTCACATAGATTTTTTAAAATGTTTATATAATTAAAAATCATGGCAAATAACTGAGTAGCCATGATGAAAACCTTTGATTATAGAAGTATACCCTTTGACAAAAGAACCCTTATAAAGTTCAAACTTTAAAATATCAAATAACTATGGTCGAATGTTGATCACTGGGCGCCCACTAGTACAAATAATTGTACATTGTGCATGCCGAGCGGCTTGTGTTTTGAACGCTTATTTATGAAATACTGAGTGTATAGTGACGTGCTGAACAATCATACATTAAACGACTGATACGTTCATATGTGTCTCGTGGATGACGCTGTGACGGATACGTACTCGAGCTTCACGGTCTGGGCCTTAGACCATCATCAGGTGAGTAAGATTGTTCTTTGCCCTATTATTGGTGAGGGAGGATCCAGCGATCTCGTTGCCAGCGGTAGTTTGCTGCCTACCCCGCTAGTCCATAGTATCGTAATATAGCGCTCGAAATAATAAATATTTTTGAAAACGCCGCTACAGTTTTTTAAGCATAAAATTATTATATACTATTATATATTATAATATTTATATTTGTACGTAATATTTACTTATTGAACGGTTACATTTAATTACGATAAAAGAGTATTGGATATGACATCATTTGAATATAACTAGTGTAGGCTTTTTTTCAATAGTTATATAGATTTCAATTAGACATGGTCCCTTGTTCCTAAAATTTATACTATTTAAAAATCCATCGTAGTTTTGATACATTTATCTTGTTTACCAAAAGCAAAAACACTTTATTCATTTTTTTATTTTCTACATTTTTCACTTCATTCGTTTTAGATACCGGTAAGGCGCTAATTAATGTAAAATTCTACTACGGGTTCGGAAAATAACCTAATTCTTGAAAATAAAACAGTCAAGAAAATCGAGCTGGTTATCTTAATAACGATTTTATTTTAAAAAAATACATTATTCTTACAATTCGCTTTTAAGAAATGTACAGAGAGGGTTGTCATATCCGGACATGATATTTTTTTTTAAATATTGTGTTATCAGGTTGTATACGACATAGTCGATACAGTCAGGATGCCAATAACACTAAGTAAATACTTTCACTCTTTATTTGCCCAGAGTTACGGCTTACAGTACAATTTACAATGGAATGCGTAGATAACACCGACATCTTGCCTTTTATAGACCGAACTATATAATTTATAAGACGAACTATATAACTCAAACCAATTACCATTTACTTATAATTCTCTTAAATGTTTTAAGTAACACAAAGATAAATAATTAATGAACAAATTAATATTATTTACGTACATCAATTCTATATAAAATCATTGTAATATCATTGTTATTTATGTATCTGAAATATGTGTATGTGTGTAGAGTAGAGACATCTAGCCCTTTATAGGTCAAACTATTGAAGTCAAAGCAATTATTATTATTATCATAAAACTAATGTTGTGCAAGTAATAAATGAACAATATCAATTCCTATTGAAAGGACTCATTGAAATCTATATAATTATAATAATTCTCATTTATGTATCTGCAATAAAATGGCGTTAGTGTTAAGGTGTCTCTCTTATATGTTGACGCTTGGCGCTCTAGTATCAATGCGTATCTCTAATATGTAGCGCTAGTATCTCGAGTCGAATGACGAGCTGTAACGGAAGTGGGTAGCTAACAATTGTTTCAGTATATAATATCCTGTCTGTCTGTTCGCGATAAACTCAAAAACGACTGAACGAATCTTTATTCAGTTTTCACCAGCAAATAAAGTTATTCATGGGACGGTTTAAGTATATAGTTTGTCAAGTTTTTTTTTTATTATCATAGCAAGATTTCAAGCAAAATTTCTATACTGATATTGTAAAGTTTCATAGTTTCAATGTTTGGGCTAATTTATGGTACTACTGATTTGAGTTTGAATATTATTATATATGTACATATATTCAATAATTGATCACAATAATGTAATTAATATCGACAAAAATATATAATACAGTATGCGCTGCTTGAACAGTTTTGAAATAAAGGAATTAAATTTATTGTAAAAGTATTCATTATTTTTAGCTTTACGGAAGAAGACCGCGACAATATAATTCTAAGTTTAATATCTTAGCCAAAAAGATGGTCTATATGCCAATTACACAAAAAAATACAAGATTTATTTAGTGGTAGAGCCACGCTGAAGTTATTATTGATTTCAGCATGAATGGGTCGGCTCGTCCGGGGTAGCACCACCCTTTCACAGAAACCGATATGAAGTAACAGTGCTTGCATTGTTGCGTTTCGTTCGGTCAGTGAGAGAGCCGGAGACCCATCTCCTCTCCCCTCTCTCTTTCTCTCCATTCTCCCAAACACAGGCTGGCAACGCACTCCTCTGAGGTTGTTAGTGTCTATGGACGGCGGTGGTCGCTAACAACTGGTGACCCGCATGATCGTTTGCCTCCTATATGATATAAAAAAAAGATACCGTACATACGTAACTTACGCTTTACAAATTCTTATAAAAGAACTAAGCAGATGAACTCGTGTGGATTGATTGTATTAAATAAAACTGTATGCAGGAGCTTATCTATATTATACGTTATATCACATCAGCTCACCCCGACTACCAGCTTGTGGAGCGACCGACGAAGTTAGTTATTGTAAAACACTTTAAAGCTCGAAGTTTGCGGTCAACGGTCGCATAACACAATAAAGCAATGTGCACTAAGCTCCGAACAAAACTATTGTTGGCGTTCGAAATTCTCCCACTTTCAGTTCGTTGTTGCGGTCGTCGGTGAAATGTCATAGTATTTAGAGGCATACAGGCACGTAATGAGTAATCTGAAAAGGGTACTATGGGACACAGTATTGTGTGGGTAATAAAAACACATTACCACGTCCGTGGGTAAATTAAATGACGATTGTGTCAGAAGAAATGTATTTTGTACCTGTACAGACAAAAATTAAATAGACTCACTATCAAAGAATGATACTACAGTCACATTTACACATTATTATATTGTAGTCGTAATCTGCTTAAAGATCGCTTCCTTTTGATTCAATTTACGTTTATATTAATATCTAGAATATAAAACTACTCAGACATACCGCGCCGCGCTATATATATTTACAGTATATCGTGAGTATTCTTGAAATGTTAAAATGTACATTGGCTTGATATTTGTTTGACCTCCAGTGTTTTAGAATACATCCCTGTATGATACATTTATGTTTTAATCTTACTATAGAGTTTATAATTTATTTACCTACATGGTTAGGTTCTATACGGTTATTCACATGTTTTAAGTTTATGCATTGTTTTACAATAAGGGGAATGTTGTGTATACTTTAAAGGACACTAATTTGATTGAAGAATGCGTTACTTTGCAGAAAGCCATCATTGAATACTAAGGTGGATGCTACTTTGCAGCTTTTTTGCTTTCCAGACGGAAGTGTAAAGTAGCATCCACCTTAGTATTCAAAGACACTAATAGTAAATGTTGTTGTCATAACGTTTATTTATTTATTGTTAATATACCCGTGACACTCTATTGCAATGCATTTATCAGTAAATAAATATTCGAATTATTTTATTTCATGTCGCTTTGTATTTCCCATCAAAAATCTACCAAGTTACATATAAATTAATGTAATACAAACTACGAGATTATGCTTTTATGGTTTAATTATTGGCTGACTAAATTACTGATCAATTAATAATACCATATATCTTACGTATCACTACATATTACGATACAAAGTCCGCTACCACGTCTGTCTGTCTGTTCGCGATAAACTCACAAATTACTTAACGGATTTTCATGCGATTTTCATCAGTAGATAAAGTGACTCATGTGGAAAGTATAGGGACATAATTGGTCTAGATTTTTTTTTTATTATCAGGAAAGGTCAATGTCCGCCGGGCCCGCTAGTTATAAATAAAATATGCAAATAAACTTTTTTAGATGTTTGTCACAGTAGTAACAGTTTCATTGGAAGTTAAATGTGATTATTGTTGGAAAACTTTCATTTAAAATATAAATCTCGTTTCCAAAGAACGTTTTATGGAAAAAAAAAGTGTGAATTTGATTTATTAACTTGTTTGTGAATTACTTTTGTCTAGATATAAATGAAAAAACTCTCACGAACTTTTAGGTATCAAATTTTGTGTATAAAGAAGGAATATATTTTAGATATAAATAAAGTTATGTATTGTTTGAAAAGCATTATGAAAAATACCTTCACAATTTCCCCATAGTTATGCTATCACTGTAATGAATGCCCTTGAAACTCAAGGGGAAGTCTATAAAACTATTATAAGACCAGTCATGCTGTATGCATTCGAGTGCTGAGTAGCGAAAAAGACACATGAGAGAAAACTATATATGGCAAAGATGCGAATGTTAAGGTATATGTGTGGTGTGAATAGTATCGATATAATTAAGAATGAGTATATTACAGGAAGTTTGAAAATAACACCAGTGACAGAGAAGTTGAGGAGTAATAGTTTAACATGGTACGGGCTTGTCATGAGGGGAGATGAAAACCATGTTAGTAAAAAAATGTTGGGTACGATGGTGGAGTTTTATAGGAGGACAAGAAGGACAAAAAAGGTATGGATGGTTTGTGTAAAAAATATGTGTGCAAAAGGTCTAAATACTGAGATCACAGTAGAAAACGAAAACATTTTGTGCCAACCCTACTTATGTAGGATAAGGATAAGATGATTATTATGATTATGCTATCACTGTAAAAAAATATATATATATCTTATCATATATCTACATGACGGACTACCTCCTCCCTTTCCCCCTTCCTTCTTTTGCTTCTCCTCAACCTTAACCCTCTCCCCTCCCCCGTACACAAACTGGCAACGCACTTGCGATTCCCCTAGTGTTGTACTGTATACCCGATTAGGCCACCCACGGCAGCGGCTCAAGCCTAGGTTCGATCCCTCGGTAGGGAGCCTTTGAGTGAGTTGCTTGCGCGATACGGTGATACACAAATATACATCACTGCTACAACACTACACGATCACCCCCACAACACTACACGATCACCCCCACACACGTGCAAGCCTGCAAGCTTACAGATGAAAGTGAAAGGGTTTATTTTTTTTTCCCTTATCGAACTGAAAAACTCTCAATTTTCCGATATTAAATATATGGAGGAGTTGTTGAGGCGTGTATACTTGGTACACACGTAAGTTTCAACAACTCATACATATATGAATAGTTAGCTAGGTTACCTAAGATAGGTCGCGATTTTGCATGTAACAGGCAACAGCCAAGCCGAGGTGTGCCGTGCACCCTTGAGCTGGTTGACAAAATAAAATCGGCTGAGTGCCTTAAGCGCTCGCCTTAGTAGTCCGGTGAAGACCTTGCTGGGTCATTTCGTAGTCATTTCGAAAAAAAAAAAATGTAGTTACTGTTTAAGGATGGTGGTAATCACTTAACATCAGGTGAACCACCTGATCGTTTGCTCCTTTAATATATAAAAAGCATATAAACAAGAGAACATAAACCAGTTAAGTAACTTTATTTCTACAATTTTTGACTGATTATCTTTATTTTTGTTAAGAATATCCTGACGTCTTTTAGTTTTATAAATTTAAATGTTTTAAAAACAGTAACTTTTATTTAAAAGTATGTATTCGTGATACTTTACACTTCTTGTGTCTCATTAATATAACTTGCATCAAAACTTGATTGGTATACAATTCTGCTTTATTATTAATACCGGTTGTACTTATGTTTCTTTAAAACAAATAATATATATAAATACATTCTTATACTCAAAGCTGCTTATAATATTTTATGAACCAAAATACATATATGTAATTTACGACGTGTTGGAGAATGAAATGAGCGCTTAGAATCTCTCATTTCCTATCAGGAACATCTGAGTGAATCTTAAAAGTGTTTCTCTCGATTCAGCAAAGCCGACAAAAAAATCGAACAGTCAAATGACAAAGTGTTCCACTTAGAACCGCGATGCCTTCAATACGCACACTGTATCGAGTGGGGGTTAGAACGAACTTCCTTTTTTATTTTACGTCTAAAAACATATAATATTTTTGCGTCTATCAGGAATTTATATTATGATATAATAACACTGTAGAAATGTTGTATCTCTTGTTGTACTTATAATATAAATATTTTCTAATGATTGATTGTGTCACTAATAACTGTGAGAATACGTAAGGAGTATAACAAAATATGATAAGACAATTTTAAAATTTTGTTAGTTATTTGAATAAACTAACTTCTAAAATTACTAGATAAATTGTTATTAGGATATAGCCTTTATGTCATGGAAGTTGGTTCACAAAAAAACATCTTCATTTGAATGTTTATAATTTATCTTATATTATACATTAGATTATCAAATTTGTAGAGTTCGCTAAAAATCAAGATGACGATTAGTTTATTTCAAGAAGCTAAACTGTCGTTTATTGCATATGCTTTTCTTGGTGAGTTGTACGTGGAAAATATATGTCATTGTAAATTGATAGCGTATAAAAATTACCACTAATAAATTTTATGCCATCTGTTTTATTACTATTTGCCGATTGGTTACGCTATTTAATGTTCATTATTGTTACATTTTTTTAAATTGTAATTAAATCAAAGGTAGTCCCAGTGAAGCTGTTAAGACCTTGCTGGGTCAAAAGAGTAGTCAGATCGAGAATTTTTTTTTTAAATCAAAACCACTTTTATTTTGGTGACGCACTAAATCATGTGTACTCGGCTCCGGTGGTTTATCATTATTTACGTTTAATGTCTGACAATGAACGTATTGTTCCAATAAATACATTATTATCATATTAAAAATAATAATATAAAGTATGTATACTATATATGTGCGTAGTATTTCGACATTGATGAAAATGTATATACTCTAATGTAAATGTGTTTATTTATAAGTTTTCACTTCTATCGTGTGTCGTTAGCTACTTTTTTAAAATCTTTGTATTAACAGTGCGATCGCTTCTCACCCCATTCGCCTGTGATAGAGGATACTATTTCGTTCAACAACCGACCAATCAGTCAGACATGGTACATTGCGCGTCGGTGCAGACTCTACGCTGATGGATAGATGGCAGCACCGGCAACGCGTCACGTCTCACATAGCTTATAGAAAACTCAATGTATTCATGCGGCATCGAATGGATTGATGCGGTAGTGTTAAGATATTGATGAGTCAAAGCTGTTTTAGAATCGACTGAGGTAAAATATATTATACGATACATTATTTATGAGATGAGAAATTGTTTTACGCAACGGTATACATGAATAAGTAGGGTATTGAGTATTTCTTTTATATTTTAAAATGGAACAGAGTCTTTGGATTGCTGAGGAATGAGTGATCTTAGTATTACTTTTAATTCAGTACCGTCACAAATAGGACAAAAATTGGCACGTGGTTGGGCACTTCTTCATTAAAAATTCTTGGGGTGTAAGGGGTGTCGAGTAACATCTTAAGACTTGAGACATCCAAGCCAACCTCACCTGCACGTGGTGCACCCTGCTGAAAACGAACGAGGCAATGGCGACAGCGGGGTGGTAGGGTTTTACAGCCCGACTGGGTCGCAACCACCATGTATATGGCGAAAACCCCGTCATAGTGACTCGCTTCTGCGCGTCGCATTTCGGGATCAGCCTGTGCATATCCGGTACCGGGTGACTTTTGTCATTATGTCCGGCATGACAGCGGCGACCGGCGATGGATAATCTGTCTCTCGGTGGTTGTCGATGTTTTTGGATTGTACTATGCTTACCATCAGGCATAGTGCAGTCATTTTGTCGTGCTACAATAAAAAAAAAATAAAAAAATAAAAATTTAGGCCCTAATAAGGCGTTTATGACCAACAAAACTACTAACGGTTCAGAAAAACAACCCAGTCATCGAGAAGAACCGACAAGGAACTCGATCTGGTTTATCTTTACAAACATATATAGCCACATTTGTTTTTGGTGGATCGTGGATCGTTCACATATTGATCCACCCTATAGCTTGTGGACATTAAAACCAGCTTTACATGATGCTTGAACTAGCTCCTGAAAATCGGTATGTGCTTTAGTGCTTTATTATAAAAGCTAACAAACACTATTATCTATAAACTGTTAGTGATCTTAGTGAGCCTGAAACGTAGAATGACCAATTTGTTATTAGTATAGTATATGTTCGTTTTTAAATAAATCCAGCGTCTCTCAAGTTTTTGTGGACATATATTAGCTTATCAAGAATGTATTGAGAGGATAGTTAAGGTATTGAATTACTAAAACTTAGTCTATAATGATTCGCGAGGCATATTATAAACTAGCTTTTACCTGCGATTTCATCCGCGTGGAATAGTTATTTTGAAATATTCTTCTTAGTTTTCCGCTCATATTGGTCTTAGCGTGGTGATATTATAACCTATAGCCTTCCTCGGTAAATGTGCTACCTCTGAAATATTTTTTCAAATCGGATCAGTAGTTCCTGAGATTAGCGCGTTTAAGCAAACATACTCTTCAGCTTTGTAATATTATTGGTATTATCATTAGTATAGATACTATTTATATTTTGTCCCAATTAGGTTGGCGATTGATGAACTGTATGGATTGGTCTAAATCTTAAGATGAACAATGAATGTGTGATCGTCCATTCATGTAACAATTGTGCAACATCTGGGGTGTAAGGGGAGTCAAATAACATCATAAGACTTGAGACACCCAAGCCAACCTCACCTGCACGCGGTGCACCCTGCTGAATAACGAACGAGGCAATGGCGAAAGCGGAGTGGTAGGGTTTTACAGCCTGACTGGGTTGCAACCACCATGTATGTATATGGCGAAAAAGCCCGTAATAGTGATTTGCTTCTGCGGATCGCGTTTCGGGATCAGCCTGTGCATATCCAGCTTTTTGCAGGCCGGCATGATAGTGGCGACTGGCGATGGATAGTGTGTCAATCGGTGGTCGCTATTATTTTTGGATTGCACCATGTTTACCATCAGGCATAGTGCAGTCATTTTGCCGTGCTACAATAAAAAAAAATGCCCTTTATACAAGCTTGTTTTAAGCTTTCGTTAAGTTATATTAACAATACTCAAAATTAAATACAAGTGAATTTGAGAAAAGACTAAATCGTGTATTTTATACGATTACCAACCAGTTTTTTTTACTAGAGAAACTTGTGATCGACGAGAGGCAAAATTCATATTCCAGGATTTAACTTTCTGGGTTCATAACTCTGCTAAGTATTCTAGTGGAGGGAAAAATTAACTCCACAACTATAATCCTACTTTATGATGACGTCACGAGGTAGATTACACGGTTGAATGTCGTTAACGGTACCTAATGGCGAGTACAAGAAGCGACATCACCTGTGAACACGCCCCTTCCATGTACCTTCAACAAGAACATACAACGACTGTGTTCCTTACCCGCAGAGTACGATATCCTCGCATAAATGTCTTCATTCTGGGATATCCATTGATTCGTTAACAAAATTCACAATGTCTTTTTATACGAGTAGTTATTTTTGCCTAAGACTTAGCTTTTAGCCTATTTAAATGTAGATTCTCTATACCTAGGAACACTTTTTTCTATGTTCTTTTCTGTCCCTTAAAAACGTGATTGCAAAATTTCATGACTATCGTTTGTTTAGTTAAGACGTAAAAGTGTAAACAACAAACAATCTCATTGTAGTCCGGTGAAGCTGTTAAGACCTTGCTAGGTCAATAGCGTAGTCAGTTCGAGAAAAAAAAACAATCTCATATTCGCATTTATTATATGACATACTAGTTGTGCCCGAGACTTCGTGATGATGGAAGGTTACATAAACAATAGTGATTTATAAAGTCACCTGCATGGATTAAGTCCATTTGCTTAGCTACTTTTTTCTCGTACTTACCCCACATCGTTATTAAAATTGCAATAACTTTTGATAGAGTGGATCGATTCAAATGAATCAACTATTAAAATATTCTCGAGGATAAGCTTTATGATTTTCTTAACAGGGTTTTATTGTGACAGCTATAGTTTAGCACTGATGCGTGTTCAAATAAATAGACATTTTTAAAAATGACTGAAATGTATTATATTACTTATTCCTAGACATCTACAATATTTTTTACCACAAAAATTTGAAAAGTACAGACATTTACATTCTTTTTATATTTGTTAAAGATTTAACAGAACCAATTCGATTGAACAATAATTAGAAAATGTTTGAATTCTGCGAACAATCTGATTGTGATTCGAAGCGCGCGGACCACAAATTCTCTAGATATTTGTGAAATTCGAAACTATCCCCCGACGTCGATCAATCTCTGTTGCCTTGTCCGGCTTGTCATAACTGCGGCCTGTCTGATTAATTTCAACTTCCAAACAAACCAAACATGACTGCATTCCATTACAAGCTTTGCTATTATTTAATTTATTTTTTTGCTAAATGCTGTGATCACTACCGTCCATAGACGACAACAACACCAGAGGAGTCGCAAGTGCATTGCTAACTGTTGTTGGTTGGG
>JACEII010000017.1:2122169-2211285 GCA_014332785.1 Antheraea mylitta | reverse complement strand
CACGTGTGTCACATAGACACCAGCAACACCAGAGGAGTCGCAAGTGCGTTCCTAGCCTGCGTTGGTGGGGAAGGAGAAAGAGTGAAGAGCATGAGAGGGAAGGGAGAGGGAGGGAAGTGCGTCTCTGGCGCTTTCACTGACCGAACGAAACGCAACAATACCAGCACTGTTACGTCACTGCGGTTTTCTGTAAAAGGGTGATACCATCCCGGCCGAGCCAACTCATTCATGCTGAAACCAGTTATAACTTTAGCGTGGTTTTACTACCTACAAAAGCTGGCATTTATAAGCTAGTATTCGTGATATTTTGACTGCGAATGGCGGTAAAGGAAAATATCCTAAGGAAACCTGAACTTGAGAAATGTTCTTGTAGTACTAGTGTGTATGGGAAAATATAGAACTGTTGAGTTCTCAGAATTTCGTCAATAGATCGTAGGTTGGCGTGGTGATTACGCCCATACCTTCCTTCGGGAAGAGGCTTATAACCCTGCAGTGGAACTCTTAAAGGCAGATGATGATGATGAATCGTCATATTTGACATAAGACAATTCTACAATAGAAACGATAAACATTAAGTAACAAGTACTTAACTATACTTTAGTGTTAATTTTATTTTTATTAATACATTTTTTTTTTCGTTTCCTTTTATTCTATATGCGTTATCTTTTTTTTAAGTGCGGACATCCTTATAGATACACCACCCTCTCGGGGGAGAGAGTGGGTTATTCCGACTCGGACGGAGTAAAACCCCACAGTGTACGTGTTCCGGTATAATTGGGGTGGCACGAGATCTCTATAGACTTCATTGTGTCGCCCCAGCGATTGGCCCAACAGCAAAATAGCCGCCGTCGCGCATCATCCTGTTAGGAGACAGCCGTATCCACATCGGCCGTCTCCTCCGTCCGCTGGACCTGTGCACTGGAAAGATGTTCCCCCGACACACCTTCCCTAGGTCCGGCTACGGTGGCAGGAGGAAATGCTTCAATCGGCGCCTCCTCCAAAAACTAGCGGGCCCGGCGGACATTATTCCCGCTTGACTAAAAAAACCTAGTCGAATTATGTCTAATGATTCCTCATGAATCAATCTATCTACTGGCGAAAACTGCATGAAAATCCGTTCAGTAGTTTATCGCGAACAGTCAGACAGACAGACGTGGTAGAGAGCTTTGTTTTGTAAAATGTATTAATAAATATCTTAATTTCAATGTACGACATACTTTATAAAGTAGAATTGTCTCATTGTTTTCATAAAGTTGATTTATCATTGGCCAGTCGTTAACAAGATGTCGCCGGACATTTGATGCTCGCCATTTATTAACATAAACTATATAGTTGAATTAGTCTTGTCTGTGGGAATTAACAACGGTTCAGTATTGAATAGCTTCGAGATAATAAACTCCTCGGAAATATATACAAGATGATAATAATTTGTGTCACAGGAAGAGATCATTCTGTAAATATGTAATAAATAAAATCTCATATATATAATAAATCCATAACAAAATAATACTAGTGGGCGCCCAGTGGTCGACATTCGACCATAGTTATTTGAATTTTTTAAAGTTTGAACTTTATTAGGGTTCTATTGTGAAAGGGTATACTCCTATAATCAAAGGTTTTCATCATGGCTATTCACTTATTTGCCATGATCTTTAATTATATAAACATTAAAAAAAATCTATGGGTAAATGAAAATTGAAATGAATTATAAATTTGAAACAAAAGTCACGTGGTAAAGCTCTCAAATTTTAAGCAACCATAACTTTACGAAAACAAAGAAATTTATCGCAACCCATGACACAATTTTCAATTAATTTTACACGACACCATGGGTGGGTGGTATTTCTGGGTGACATTGAATTAAATGTAGTCTATTCATTATGAGAAATAGTGATATGCCAAGTATCATAGTTTGGAAAAGTAATGGATCCACAATACAATCAAATGGTGAATCCAAGACAAAGATGTTTTTAATACTACAATTAGCTTTTGAAAATAAATTCTTTTTTGTTGCTACATGAGGTTGAATTGCAACGTTGTAACCGCGGCGGTCTAAGTCATGGATTATTTGTATGAACAAAATTCTTATTTTGATTATACAAAGTATTATTTGGCTCATTTTTTTTATTAAATCATCATTTGAAGTGAGTTCACCATAAAAAATAATAAACATTACAATAATAGTTATATTTTATAATATCATTGTCGGATGTAGGATGAAAAATGGTATTTGGAACGTAAGAGTTAAAAAATACATACAGTCGAGCATAGCAACCTCCTTCACAACCTCTTTGAAGTTCGTAATTATTGACGGCTTTCATAATGTCTTTTTTATTTACATGTGTGTATATGTTGTGTAAAATTCGAGTAGTAGTGTGAGTAGTGCATATTTTAATTAATTTATCGTACTTCTAATGAATTTTATACAAAATAAACAGCTCTCTGCACTTCTCCGCCATATTTTGCTTCACCTATTAATATATAGATATGAACTAATAGCTGATACTCGCGACTTTCTTTGCATTGTTTATTTTATTGATAATATATTGTATAATCGTTGTGCTTATAAAAATGGCAGTGTCTTAAAACTTTAATAACGTTATATTAAATGAAAATATCATGATAATCTATACTAATATATAAAGCTGAAGAATTTGTTACTTTGTATGGTTGAACGCGCTAATCTCAGGAACTACTAGTCCGATTTTAGAAATTCTTTCGGTTCTAAATAGCTCATTTATCGAGGAAGGCTTTAGTATGTATCATGACGCTAAGACCAATAGGAGCGGAGCACCATGAAGAATGCTTAAAAATTGTTTTTTTTTCTTTTTGAGAGCTTTCGCCACGTGTTAGGGTTAGTATTGCCATGGTAACATGATAAGTTTCTATCGCAAACATTTTGTGTAAGTTTATTTTGTGTTTCTATTCAATAAATTTATTCTACGTACAGTTTTGTTTCTAATTTTTAATTTGTAACCTATTATGTATTATAAAAATAATGTGTGTGTATGTAAAAATAAAATAACAACTTTTTGATGAATGGGTATGGCTACAAATGATTTTTTTTTATGTTGCATCTCTATTTTATATTATTATATTTTATCTGTTTGTTTGTTTGTTCCGCGTAATCTCGAAAACGGCTTGACTTATTTTAACGGGAATTTTACCGGTAGATTGCCGAAAGTATAGCGGTAAACATTAACAGTGGATTTTATATTTTATTCATAATTTTATGTCATTTGTTTCCATATTTTGTAATATTGATGGTGTTTTATGTAATATATTTTATTTATTGTGCACAAGTGAAGTGGATAGAAAATAACACCACGAAATATGGATTTAGAGTTGCCACAAAAATCACTAGAAAGTTACAAGACGATCACAATCTCGTTAATTCATTAAAAACTTGTAATATTATTATCAACTCGACAGTGGCAATAATAATCTACTACACGATTATTTGCAAAAAAAGTAACTAAATAAACTGATGTTATTTTTTAGTATAAACGAATACAAATATATATATGGACGTATTCCCTTCCCAGCGCTCCGTGCTGTTAATCAGCAGGACATGTCGGCGACGAGAATAGCTCCCAGAGCACTTGTTGCGATGGAAGCCGGACAAGGTGCAATATCGTCGAGTGGCTCCATTCCCCGAAGTATCATTGTAACAGACTTATAATTATAGTGCAAGACTGACATTACATTTAACTAACTTTTTCGACAATTTTCTTTATATTTTAGTCACTTTATAAGTCCTTCGGCTCCTACACAATGAAATTTAACCCTCAAGCGTACAGTTTAAGAATAGTTTTATAAAATGTATATTTTAAATTAAAAAACATAGAATATTCAAATTAATTTGTCTAGAAAACTAGCTAATTTTTAATTCTATTTATATTATGCATCAGAAAGTTTTTAAGGACGTATACAAAAAGCTACTTTTTGTGTTATAATTAGTATTAGTATAGGAAAATAAATCACATATTTATGAAAAACCAAAACAACTTGTACGACCACAAAGTTCCCAACACTAATTAGTTAATAAATATATGCGCAGTTTGTAACTAATTTAACTTTAAAAACTCTACCGAAGCAATCCTTTTCAATATTGATTATCGGAACTGAGATGCGGTAAGCTTGTTGTACTAAGACCGGTTTTATATTGCATGGGGTTAACGCGATACCGAATAATCGGTACGCCGGATCCATTCGTGGTTACCGTAACCGCAGTAAACTTAAACGGTAATTATATTAAACATGACTACATAACAATTATGATAATGAAATGCTGTAAATACAATATCTTATAGTGAATAGAAAGTTTTTTGGTCTTCAAACATTGTCACCCTTTTATCCTGTGGTAGTTCATGGTCTATGGTATATCTCTGGAAGGATGACAACATTTTTCGATAGATTAAGCATGATTCGAGACGTGCTATTTTTAGAACTTTTACTAACAATGTCTTAATTAATAAAGTGTTAATAAAGTGTCAATTAATAATGTGCGTATTATTGGACTGTATTCGAAGTTTAAGATTTATTTTTTATTTTATTGTTGTAATATGGCAGAGCGCGCTGTACCAAAAAGATTTCTCGAGTTCTCATAAATAAATGCAATTCAACTCATCGGAATTCCATCTCGTCTTGTTATTAGCAGCTCTTGCGTAGGGATTATCCAATGGTCACCACACAAAATAAATGTCTAGGCAAATTTAACTTACAAAACAGTAAGAAACGATGGCGGCACAGACACTGCACTCGAGAGTGGTGCAGCGAAAAACCTGAGGCACTAACGCTGTAACACAGTCACGAGAAAGATCATGGAATGATTTAAGAAGGCCGTTTACCTCTACACAAGAAAATACGAAAACTATCCAGCGCAAACGATTATCAGCTATAGGATCTTCAATACCTTCTTGTATACATAAAAAAGAAAAGCCGGGCGTCATCGTTTTATCATAATAAAAAAATAATCACCCTCCTATAATATTATAACAACCGAAATTAATTATCTAGTAAATAAAATTATATGAATAAACATATTCTTACACAACCATTGCAATGTAGAAAACTTATTCATTAGAATAACTAAACGGTTATGATTATATCCTTTTTAGATTAGATCGGAGTTTGCTTGATGCATTTAAACGATATAAAATCTAAAATGCAAATGTAACAAATGCGATGGAACGTTCTATGTCCCTTCTGTGTATAGGTGAACTGTTTTACTCCGATGTAGAATACACGGAACGGGTGTAATATAGTTATACGCGCAGATGACCAAATAAGTTATACTGTTATTGAGTAAACTTTTTTTTTCTCGAACTGACTATCCTATACACCTAAAGAGGTCTTAACAGCTTCACCAGACTAGTTCGAGTGAACAATAATACTCTTTGATATGACTAACACTTCATACAATTCTGTGACTGTATTCCTATTGTAGGTTTCTTAGTTTGTCCTAAAGTCATATTTTCTCCGATGCTTAAAATAGCAATGTCACCGGCCATAGTCCAACTTGCTTCTATTCTACTAGCTCATCCGGTCACGCATTGCTGTAATTTAGAATGTCGAATTATAATAAACTATTTAGTTTTTGGGAAAATTAAAATAACCCTTTTAAATCTAATTCATCATACATCACTTTATTCAGTTTATGCCCTAATAAGGCACTTATGAACTTCAAAAGTACTACCGGTTCGGAAGCAACACAGTCATCGAGAAGTGCATAGAAACTCGATCGGGTATATCTCTTTAACATATAAGTATATTTCCAATACATCGTACAATCTTTTTTAGTGGATGCACAGAGGGAAGTTAGTTCCAGACATCACCATCGTTCACTTATTGATGCACTCTATAATAACCTTTTGATGCCAAAGCCCGCTTGACGTGGTGTTTAAACTTACAGTCCTGCAAATCGGTAATATGCTTTAGGACTTTATTGTAAAACTTAAAACTAGTACATAAAAAAACTATTACTGGGTTTGCTAAGTCTAAAACCTGGGACGAACAATTTGTTACAGTTTCTAGTATATAGATTATGGCGGTCTTTTACTAAAATGGCAAAAGACCAACATTTTTAATGGCTCTGCTTCGGAGCCCTCGAGTGCAAAGGGTTAAAATAATGACTAAGAAAGTATTTAGAAGATAGATACAAGTCAAGAAATCGTGTTGGCCTAGTGGTTTGACCACTGGATTAATATTTCAATGTCCGCAGGTTCGAACCCCGCCATGTACCAACGAATTTTTCAGCATTAGCGTACATTTACTAATTTAAATTGGTAACTCTGACGACTGACGGTGAAGGAAAATGTCGTGAGGAAACCTGAACCTGAGAAGTTATAGTATTAATTACAGTAGTTCATGGAGAACTACTGTATGTGGGAAAAATATAGAACTGTGGATTTCTCAGAGTTTGAAATCGCCAATACGCCGTGGGCTGGCGTGGTGATTACGCCCATACCTTCCTTCGGGAAGAGGCCTATGGCTCAGCAGTGGGTCTTTTACAGAGTGATGATGATAATCAAGTACAAATCAACATAACAGAAAAAGCGAGGTTTCTTAGAAAGTACAATAATAAAACACCGTACACCGTAAAATAGACTGAAGCTAAAAATGACATTCAAAATTGAAATGCGGCTCCGTTTATAGGATATCTGTAACAATCAGTTACTGTTTTCTGGTCTCCTGCTAACAAATGAATTTAAAAGACCATCTTTTCGAGACTGATGACACTTAGAATTTATATCAATAATAAACATGTAGGGACACACTTGCATATCTATAGAGTGCACGCTATAGGTATGTAGGGGACAAAGTCCACTCATCGTTTCCCGTTGCAATATAAAATGTTCATGTGTAACTAGTCCGGTTGTAGCCGTATAGGCAAGAGTACGTGTGTTGGGTAAATCCGTAATTATATGTATTTAGTAATATCCTTGACTGGTGAAATTAATATAAACTGATTATTCGGAAATACGGACTTTTATTGATCCAACCGGGCTCACGAAGCATACACCTATAAATATACTCAGCACACCTAAAAACATTGACAGTCATTTCATTTGTAATAAAAATATTGAGGTCATTAATCGAGATATAATTTATCCTATCTCTTAAGCTAGATCAAATTATACATAAATGCCAGCTTTCATGAAGATCGGTTGAGTAGTTTCGGAGTTCATCGGGGACAAAGATCATGGCGCTGGATTTTAATATATTTAGATATAAAATGCTCTTATAATTTATGAGTTTGTAAACTCGTGTTTTTGACAAATATAATTTACAAGAGCGTATTCAAAAGAACTTGTAACATGTAAGCAAACAAAACGGTATATGTTAACACTGGCCTGGTTTACTACCAATTCAATAAAATGCACACGAACTGGAACACTGTGTAAAAACTGTTTACAAAGCTTACGATTCTGGACTGTGTATTTATTTTTACGTGTTTTTTCACGTACCACCGATTACATTGATACCACATCTAGTATTCGTTTTAGAAAGTCCGTTAGTATCCGCTCGTTTCACACGAGAGAACTAATCTGCTAATGCACGTATACTTGTCAAGTTTATTTCGAGCAGTTCGACAACTCCGGGTTTCGTTTGAGTCCACGTCGCGGATAAATGCAGTCTTTTGACAAACCTACGTGCTATTCCTGGTTTCGATATACTCAAAATGCAAAATTTCACTTTGCTTAATTGAGTTTGACAGTTTAAAATCTGGATATAGACGCCAGATTGAAGTTATCTTTTTATGAGGAATGAATCCATATTTATAATAAAAGAGACAAAACCTGCGCATTACATAATTCAGAAAAAAAACTTTGCACCATTTTACAAGCAATGAATGAACACATTTCTATGGTTTTTGGAATCTTTGTTTCTCGCGTCGGTTTGCTGATATGTGTATCAAGTAGAAACTATTCAATTGATTGTTATTGAAATTCTCATGGTAATAGTCTATACACTGTTAACCATATGTTGTACTATTTTGATATATCTACTTTTATACATATAAATAAAAAAATATTTTATTTTGATTTTGTATTAAACTATTGACTTATATTACAGGCGAGCCCGAACTTACGACTATATTCAAAACAGTCAAGAAGATGGACGCGGACTATATACAGACTTACCCAATATTAGACAGGTTGATAGTAGAATCAATTTCGAAGAGAATTTAGTAGGGTTAGTTAACAATACTGTATTCTTGGGAATGAAACTAGATTCTAAGTAACAATGCGGTACTCACATTACAAAATTGGCGAGCAGATTAAGTTCCGCATTCGCAATACGTAAGATTCGGCAGCTTACAGATCAATGCCACTGTTAGGTTAGTCTATTTCGTTTACTTCCATAGCTTAATGCCTTATGGTATTCTGCTGTGGGGGATGGCCGCTGAGGTAGATCTCATATTTTTATTACAAGGGTAGTTCGAGCAATATATAATATGGGACCTTGCGAATCATTAAAAACGAAGTTCAAGGAATTCAGTATCTTAACTCTATTCTCCCAATACATTCTTGATAATTTAATGTTATGTCTGTAAAAAACTTTGAAAAACTGCATTTAGTAATACACCGGCATAATCTAAATACTAGAAACTGTAATAAATTGGTCGTCCCATGTTTCAGACTTAGTAAAACCGGTAATAGTTTTTCAGGTAACATTATTAGGTTCTACAATAAAGTCCCAAAGCATGTTACCGATTTGCTGGACTGTAAATTTAAGCGCCACATCAAGTGGGTTTGGTTGTCAAAAGGATATTATAGAGTGGATCAAAATGTGAACGATGGTGATGCCTGGTACTGACTCTTCTCTGTGCATCCAGTAAAAGCGATTGCATGATGTTTTGGAAATATATATGTTAAAAAAATGTACCCGTTCGAGTTTCTTTTCGGTTCTTCTCGATGACTGGTTGTTTTCCGAACAGGTAGTTGTTTTGACGTTCATAAGTGCCTTATTGGGGTCTAAACTGAATAAAGTATTTTTAGTTTTGACTACTTGCTTAGTCGAATCTGTGAAGTTTAGATAGATTTTATTATTTTTATGTCGAGTGAATGTTTTAGTATGAGTTCTTTAATTTTTTGAATTATCATTATCGTAATATTTGCATTGTTAATGTTTTATGAAAGTATTACAAGTACCTATTCATATAAATGTCGTTTTATTCTGTATTACTTATGTTTTGCGATAAATATTGCAACCCAATCAATTAAAAGTAAAAACTCTGCATCCAAGCCAATCAAGTTTCTGGATTAAATCTTTCACGTACTCGCCAGTTGTTATGCTAAATAAAAAAAGTACAAAAAAAAAAAAACGACTTCGATATGAAAAACTAATAAGACACTAAAACCAGTATATTTTTTAGGTAACGCAAATATCAAAATTTGTTATTTAATTTGGTTAATTTAATGATTTAGTTACTTATCGATTTTTAATGTCTTATTAGTTTTTCATATCGAACTCCGGTTTTTTTTGTAATTTGTACTTATTTTTCCATTTGTAGTGTCCATAAATATATATAGCTTATAGGAAAAAGAGGAAGTGGGTGAAAATCAAATATACGATATTTCCCCCATTAGGGGTTGCATATTGTCTTGAAATTTATATGACACCACCTCTGAGTATAAACGATTCAAATAAAAAAAGAGTCATTAAAATCAGTTCACACTTGACGAAAATATCGATTAACATATATAGAACGATAACTTACAACAGAACATAGTAACACCCTCCTTTTTCGAAGCCGGTTAAAAAGATGCGAATGGGACATTATAATCGAATGATGTGTCTAGAAATGTAGTTAACTGCAATCGACTTTAGTGTTCCTATTATATCAACATATAATACAAGTAAAGGTAAGAGTAAATAGTACTCAAACCGATTAAGTATCATTTTATTACCTGCATTTGCTAATAGAAGTCGTTTCATTCGAATTTATTGCTGAGACGGTCCGGCAGTCGCGACGGCGGCGGTGACTTATATTCTCGTAGAAACAATATATTAATAAATCTATTTATTGGACAAAAAAGTCGAAGTACTCTGTAAAATTATACCTAAAACATTTTGATTCTTCTTTGTTATTGTAAAGTTATGATGTTACAGTGACATTAGTAGTGGTAGAGCCAAGCTGAAGCTATTATTGTTTTCAGCACGAATGGGTCGGCTCGTCCGGGGAAGCACCACCCTCTCACAGAAAACCGACGTGAAGTAACAATGCTTGCATTGTTGCGTTTCGTTCGGTCAGTGAGAGAGCCGGAGACCCCACCTACCTTCCTCTTCCTCCTTTCCTTCCTGTCGCCCCCGTCCTCTTCCCAAATACAGGCTGGCAACGCACTTGTGACTCCCCTGGTTTTGCAAGTGTCTATGGACGGTGGTGATCAACTAACATCAGGTGACCCATCTGTTCGTTTGCCTGCTATGATATAAAAAAAAGGATAAAAAAAGACATTACAAGTTTTTCAATGTAATTTGTTATATTTACTATCTCCTTTTAAATTTTATCTTTGATGTGTAATATAAACTTGGTATATTTGCGTAACTTGTACACTTTGTAGGTTTGTTTTAAATATCAGATAACATGAATAATAGTATTCTAAATAATCCTTATATCCCTTTGAGATATTAAAGCTTTGAGATTTTTTTGTTGATAATGAGTTTCGTTAAAGCTTAATAAAGCTGCCTACGACTTCGTTCGCGTGGAAAAGTAACTTTAGGCTAACGCTAACACGCAGCGAAAGGTTTCAGAAGAAAAAACAACGAATTTGAAACATTGTTCACTGGTACTCCACTCCTATTGGTTCTAGTGTGATTGTATATAACCTATAGCCTTCTTTGAGAAATGAGTTATCTAACACTAAAATAATTTTTTAAATCCGACCAATAGTTCCTGAGATTAGCGCGTTTAACCTACTAAACGAACACACCTTCCATTGTTTTTTTTTTCTCGAACTGACTACGCTATTAGACTTACTAGGTCTTCACAGCTTCACCGGACTATACTAGGCCTTCAGAGTACAAACCCTCCAGCTTTATAGTATTAGTATAGGTTACTACTCTTCTCTCGTACTTAAGTCCAGTCGTCATTCAAGTTACAATAACTTTGGATTGAGTGGACCGTTTTTAATGAAACAAAAAATTTGTTGCTCCTGGGGTTATGTTTTATGATTCTTTTGCTGAGATTTTATTGTGAACTCAGTACTTTAGCATTGATGCATGATCATACAAACAAACAGACAGACAGACGGACAGACAGAAACTCTCTAAACAACTGCAACAATTTTTTTCACGAAAATAGAAAACTACAGACGCGTTAGATTTCCATTCTTATACTATGTATAGATTTTGAGAATTACTTTACCAATATAACATATTTCTACCACAATGGATGGGCTTATTCAAAACGTTTTTACTCGGAACGCACAACACAAAAAGCATTCATAACGGCCACTTCAAAGCGAGAATATTTACACGCACGACTATACTATCAAATACCAGGCTGGCAGATATCGCGCAGAGCTATTTAACAATTCAGTCACTGCTCTCGGTGGGCCTTTGTGCCGCATCACGGCTGGGCAGTGTTTGCTTTCAATTAGACAGTGCGATTGTGCCGGCCAGTGACTACATTCGTAGTATGATATCCTGGTATATCGCTGGTGCTATCTTAGTGCAATTAACTGAGGAAACTTCGTTTAACCAAAGAAATCTGGTTAAGTTGTACTGGTTTTTCAGACATGTTCTCCACTAAACATGACAGTAGATTTTTGGTTCCCGTATAACTTTTATTTAGTTAATTTGGCGTTTTATTCCAGAAATTTTCGCCACATATAGACAAATAACCACAGTAAATTATTTATAAAACAAGGTATATTTTTGATTTTAGATTTTGTTAGAGATTTTTCACTCCATTTGAGTTATCAAAGTAGGACTTTGCTGTGAAGTATCTGACATGTTTGGACGTTAAATTATTTACTTACTAATTCTTTAAAATACATGATTTTTATGTTTGATATTTTTTCTTTTTAATTCGTTCCTTTAGATCATTGGCCTTAAAAAAATTATATAAAATAAAAATTGAAATGTACAGATTTCATTTCGAATTACATTTCGAGATGCAGTAAAAACGTAAGGAACTGCGTTCCCGATGGGGGTCAGGACTTGACCGCACATTTGTTTTCATAATTAACATACGGAAGACTGTCCCCTAATTATTAATTAAATTGTTAATCTAATTATTATGTGTAAATTAATGTATGTTGTGTAAATTATTATATATAAATTAAATAGTGGATCAGTTTTTGCACGTCAGCAATTGCAAAATGAAATCTGGAAATGTATTTTATTTATATAATAAGAGGCAAACGAAGAGGTGGGTCACCTGATGTTAAGTGATCATCACCGTCCATAGACACCAGCAACACCGGAGGAGTCGCAAGTGCGTTACCAGCCCGTGTTGATGGAGTAAAAGAGGGAGGGGGAAAAAGAAAAGGAAAAGAGGGAAGGAGGAGGGAGGGAGGTGAGTCTCCAGCACTCTCACAGACAAAACGAAACTTAACAATGCAAGCACTTTTACTTCACGTCGGTTTTCTGTGGGTCTGGTGGTACTACCCCGGACGAGCCGACCCATTCACGCTGAAACTAGTTATAGCATCAGCGTGGCTCTACCACCTACCTATATCTTGTTTCTGAGCGAAGGTTTCTATTAAAACTAAGTTAATAGTAAATATTTCAAGATAATTAGTCTATATTATTGTAGTTCTTAGCGAGATTGATATAAGAACATCCGCGTCAGGTCTTTAATGTAAATAGCTTCTTCGAAAATCGTTATTACAAATTACAACAGATATGTTTTTAATATAACACAGAATATGATTACATTATAATTTATAAGATACCTCTTTAGTTTCTTCACACAAAAACTTCTTAAGTTACTCAACATAACTAATAAGTCGTACTTGACAAATAACATAAAAACTTCTGCCAAATGTGTCATATAAAGTTGCAGCTGATTTTCGTGGGTAACTTTTAATTGCATTGACCGGTCAAAGAGAGCGGCCTCTGGAAGAAGTTATGTGGGAGTTTGTGCGTGGTAAAACTAACATTGCGAATCTATTAGGTTATTATTTTTACAAATTCGCGTAATCTCGTAAGACACAATTCAATATCTAATAAGAAATAACTGTCTTAAACATAAAATTGGGGTGTCGAATAACATCAAAAGACTTGAGACAACCAAGCCAACCTCACCTGCACCTGCACAAAGAGTCTATGTTGTTCTTAGCCGCACCGCAAGAGAGACACATACGAGGCGTATTAGACCTCGGTCCGCATTGAACGTGTCAAATCCATACTAATATATAAAGCTGAAGAGTTTGTTTGTTTGGTTGAACGCGCTAATCTCAAGAACTACCGGTCCAATTTGAAAGTTTCTTTTAGTGTTAGATAGCTCATTTATCGAGGATGGCTATAGGCTACATATCATCACGTTAAAACTAATAGGAGCGGAGCACTAATGAAGAATGTCTCAAAATCGGACTATTTTTAGAGCATCTGCTGCGTGTCAGTGTCAGTATTATATGCGTTGCCATGGGAACATGATAACATTCTATCGGAAATATTATTAGGGTTTATTTTGTGTTCCTGTTCAAAAATTTATTTTACGTTACTTTTAATTCCAATTTTTGATCATAAGTAGTACGTTGATATCGCAAATATTTTTAAAGTCTATTTTGTGCTGCTATTCTAAAAGGTTAGTAGTAATAATATTCGTCCATCAATACAGGCGAAGGAATTTGTCCATATTGCCTATTCGGAAGTTGTCAATATAGGTAGTTCTTATGTATTCTTTACCCAGTTTTCTTCTATGTCTAAGTTAATGTAAAGTTATAAGCGACAAATCTTCTATATAATTTTTCGTAAATTTTTATCCCCTTAATTTTCAAGACCCCAGAATACATAGTGGTGTTATTTTTTCATTCATTTTACTTATGCACAATAAACAAACCATATTACATAAAACGCCGCACATTTAACACAATACAGAGTCAAATAACACAAGATTATGAATAAAATACAAAATCCCCTACATGACAGATTGAAATACCGCCAAAAACTCCTGAAATAGTTTATTCTACGTTAGTTTTGTTCTGAATTTTGGGTTGTGATATATTATGTATTATAAGAATAAAGTGTGTGTATATAATATTGAAATAAATACTTTTTAATGAATACATATATCTGCGGTACTACAAATATCAACATCTTTTTTTTAATTCTATCGATATGTCTGTTTGTTTATTTGTTCCGGGTAATCTCCGAAATGGCTGGACCTATTTGAATGGTTTTATTTTCTTAGAAATGACTACGCTATTGACCTAGCAAGGTCTTAACAGCTTCAACGGACTACAAGTAGTATTTGAATGGGAATTTTACGGGCAAATAACTAACTAATTAGCTGTTTTACTTTAAGCTAGAGAGTTCAGCAGACGATACCCGCTCTAATAATAAGACAAACTATACCTACACCTTGCCCAAAAATCATTATATATATTGGTTAAAACGGTATGAAGATGCGTTTTTGATCTCATCGCGAACATACATATAGACAAACGTGAAACACGGCTTTGTTGACACTATGTTGTGATAAACTGTTATCCGTGCATTCGTATGTGTGAAATTGACCAAAAATATGTTGTTCACTGTAAACATGCGCGTGTGACTTACATTGTACTCCAAGAATAAATATAATTGAAAGTCATATGTTTATATGTGATTTAAATTATAGCAAGGTATATTAATAACTTGATTATATCAACAATATGGACATATTATATCTATATATAAATGATTGAACACATATTGTTCGATAATGTATAGCTTAATATTTTCATTATTTTCTTATATAGTGTAAGTGAGCACTGAGGGTGATACATAGATAGTAGTTTAAACTTCCAGCTATGTGGCATATGATAAATCCCATCTCATTCGATACACTATTAGTATTCACATATATAATGTAGATGTTACCTGTTACTGTAGATGATGTGCGTGTCATACTTACAAATATTTTTGAAAGAGTATTATTATTATTGACACATCTAATAACAATTTTAAATTTATATAATACATTCAAGAAAACGCGTGCGGAGCCGCGGGTAACAGCTAGTTAAATTTATAATTTTCATTTATATTACGACTATGACTTAATCCAAGTTTGATATTGTATTTTCGATGTTTAGATATGTTATCGCTTTGTTCTCGCGAATTACGTAATTGAGGCGGTGGGTTTTAGCGTGATTTGCGAAAAATATGTTTTTGCACAACCCCTTGAAACCTTTCGCAGTTGCGACAACCGTGACTTGGCCTCTACGTGGTGCTTAATTAACCCTTTTTAATTAAGACTTTTCATCTTAACCCTTTCAGATAGGGAATGTTATGTTTTGCTCTTTATTATTATTAGAATTTAATAACCTTGAATCTAAATTTTATTTAGTGAAAGCCTGTAATAAGCAATTTAAATTGCAGTGACAATACTAATTAATAATATTAGAATCACTGTACATTTTCCAATACTGCGCAATGGTTTTCCGTCAGTGTTAGCCGTACGGTGATCATTGTCTTCTTGAATTGTAAGATATGCGAATGGAGTGCTATAAGTATAGTACTATCATAGAAATTATGTTTTAAGTTAGTTAACCTGTAAAAAATATTAAAAATAAAGTATATAAGCAATAGGTTCAGCTTACAGTGTATGGGATTTCAAATAACATAGGTACTACGCAGATATTGATTATGAGACATGCAAAAAAACAGTAACTGAAAAAATTAAAGTATAAAATTTCTTTAAATCGAATACTATTATTATGTTGATAACTTAAATTAAAATATTGTTCTTAAATTTAAATTGCTTCCAAAATATATGTCCGGAACGTTTTTCAATTATGAGATGGAATGCTATTCAGAGTTTTTCGCATAAAAACTTAAACCAGATATTCAACTAGATACTTCTTGGACATGCTTTTGTAATAAAGCATTTTAAACATGTGCCTAACAAAGTTTAAAATTGTAAGCACTATTTAATAAAACTCATAATAAGCGCGTGTTCATTTTCTCATTGTAATAATACTATATATTGTTTTTATTACACTGACGTCACCTAATGACTTAAATCACCTCATAAACGCGCTTAAAGAAGTCGCACTTTGAAGACAAAAATAAACGAAAGTTACAGATTGAGAATAATTATAACGATAGATCAAATTTAGGTTTAGATAAAAGAATCTTGTCATTAATTTGATAGATATCTGCCTATACAGCGGTAATAATTCTAAAGTGCTGGAACGCCGCGTTGTGACCAAAGTAATTAATGAATAATATAAAAAATGGGACATTCGGAGGCGGTCCGCGAAACAACGCTTAATTATTGCCCAAGGCTACTAGAAGACTCGGTGAAATTTGAGTAAATAGGTCAAATTTTGTCCCTACATTCATTTACAGAGGACAAAATGTTATCTTCTAAGTCAGATTAATTTACGTCATAGTATAGTAGGAAGTAATTCATATCAAATCAAAAATACTTTTTTCAATTTAGGTCCTAAGAAGACATTTATGAATGTATAAACTACAATCGGTTCGAAAAACACCCTAGTTATCGAGAAGAACAGGCAAGAAGCTCGATCGTGTTCAAATTTTTGATTTGAAACATCTATAGACGCGGGTAAATCTGATTGTTGGCGTGGCGACTGTGAGAAACGTGTTGACGCGATGCCATGCGTAAGCGACGGTGCGCAATCCTTCTTACCGCACTGAGCTCGCATACCTAAAGTCTAGTTTGAGAATTTAAGATTCGTTCTATTGGAACAGTTTCGATGTTTCACATCTGCCAAGCGTCCTATGACGGATCTATTTTTTCTAATAGGTATGCTGGGTGACTGGTTACTCATTAGTAATATTTTTACAGGATAGTCAGAACTTGATACCTGTTTTAAATCTATTTTAGAAATAACTTCTTAATATTTGACCTAATTATTTAGAAAATACAAAAATTATAGTCAATCCTCCTCTGTCTTTTAAATTAGTAAATGTAGGCGAATTCTGAAATATTAATTGGTTCATGCCGGGGTTCAGCAATATTTATTTGAATGTACAGGCGAGCAATACGTCCTAAAGCAGCAAGGTTACTTCTTAGACATAACATGCCTAACATATTCTCCTGATGGGATGTTCATTGTGACCGGTGATTACGATGATAGTCGAAGTATGGAACACCATGAAAGGCTTCTGCTTTGTTACATTCACCGAACACACTTCAACGATGACAGGTATTGTGTTTAGTTCAAGTTATAAACTTACATATTGATTATAGGGATATCTATACAAGTTACAATAACACCTAAAATTGTATGTAATCGCGTCACCTACGCATCTCTGCACAACACATTTTAGTATAGTTGTCGATAAAAAAAAAAACAAAAAAGTCTTTGAACATTAAAAAAATATAGTCCGTGAGATCGTATTATTATATTTTTAAATGCGCGTTCGTTTCCTCTGTGCTTAGTAACTTGAACAAATAAGATTAAGTTGAAAAGAAAAGTTTAGGTTCACAATAAAAGTAATTCTTGTTATACGCAGCTTGAACAGAGCTATACTATAATATAAATTAGTGTAATGAAATCACGCTGTTGACGTTATGTCCGAACAATTCTTACTCCGTGCTATTTATTTTCCATCCATTTACTTGTGCACAATAACTAAACGATATTACGTAAAATGCCACGAATATTACTAAATATAGAGTCAAATAACACAAGATTATGAATAAAGTGTAAAACCCACTACATAATTTTCTTTTTTTCTCGAACTGACTACGCCATTGGCCTTAATTTTTTGGCCCTTATAGTTTCACCGGACTACTAAGGCGAGCGCTTAAGGCACTCAGCCGATTTTATATTGGCAACCAGCACAAGGGTGCACGGCACACCTCGGCTTGGCTGTTGCCCGTTGCATGCAAAATCGCGACCTATCTTAGCTAACCTTAGCTAACTATTCATATATGTTTGAGTTGTTGAAACGTATATGTGTACCAAGCATATACGCCTCAACAACTCCTCCATATATTTTTTATCGAAAATTGAAGAGTTTTTTCAGTTCGATAAGGGAAAAAAGTAAACCCTTCCACCAAAATGTGTAGCGTGTAGGCGTGCACGTGTGTGGGGGTGATCGTGTAGTGTTGTAGCAGTGATGTATACTGGTGTGTCACCGTATCGCGCAAGTAACGCACTCAAGGGTTACCTACCGAGGGATCGAACCTAAGCTTGAGCCGCTGCCGTGGGAGGCCTAATCGGGTGTGCGGGAGTGAAGTTAACCCCCAGACCAGGCGCGATCTGTGGTTACGCGGGCGCGGGCGTGAGCACGCTCTGTTTCGGGGGACAGGCTGGTACTGATCATTCGCTGACGTGATATTATCAAGATGGTCGGTAAAAATGTGTCGCAGACGTCTTTTATATCACCCAGCGTTGGGTACGGGTTCGTAGTTTGCAGCGGATATCACTAACAGACCGGGATGATTCGTGGCTCGCTCGAAATAACTACTCGTAAGTCTTACTACATAAAGACTAAGCCCCCGCCAAAATTTGCAATTATTGATTCACAACTATTGATCTGTGCTTAATTACTTCCTCATAATGGGTAGCCAATCATAACATAACTTGACTCTAATTGGCTATCTACTATTTACTAAATACTTTAATATGGGTCGTAATACAATTCCTGTTTCTACAGCTCATTCGTAACTATATTCGTTTTCCTGCTGTTTAAGGTATATATGTTTATTGTTAATACGATATTAGTGTTGGTTTATTCAGGGATTAAATGATAATAATTCATGAATGACATCATAACTTTATAACTTTCCTGTAGTTATTTTCAGGACATATACAACAGTAGTTTATAGACTTACACTTTTAGCTTTAAATTACTTATATTGGACATTTTTTTCACAATTATAAAATCGGTTTCAAGTGAAGGAATAAGATAATAATAATAAGACTAGCACTTTCTGAACTACACATTCCTTACCAAAATCAAAATACTCTCTATTCAATTTAGGACCTGAAAAGGCATTTATGAATGTCAAAACTACCACCAGTTCGGAATACAACCCAGTAATCGAGAAGAACCGACAAGAAACTCGATCTGATTTTTTTTTTCATAATATATTTTTTTTTATATAATTAGAACACAATAAACATATAAGGTTACATTCGTTCTTGGTGGATGCACAGAGAGAGGCCTCACTTCCAGATGTCGCCATCATTCACATATTTGATCCACGCTTTAATAGCCTTTATGAACTCGCTTGACATAACACTTGAACTTATTATTTGGTAACTTTATGACAGCGATTTTTTAAATAGGAGCTCAGAAGGTTGAGAGAGGCTCCACAAATACCGTAATGTTTTAATTTCATAATAAGGATACTATGGTCAACGCAGTCGAAGGCCTTCTTACATAGGTCACAAAACACACCAATTGCATCCTGCGATCCCTCTCAAGCCTACAATATATGACTTAAAAGCGTCGCACCAGCGTCAATAGATGATTTTGATTTCGTGAAGCCAAACTGTCGACCATTCAAAATCTGTTGCGCTTTAAAATACTACTAATTGCTTAAGCATAATCTTCTCAAAGATTTTGCTTAACGACAGAAGTACGGAAATTAGTCTATAATTTCCAAGACAATTCCTATAGTCTGATTAAAATAAAGGAACTTCTTTACTTATGTATTGTTCCTTTTATATTTTACCAATAGCATAGCAAAGAGATACTTTTTATAGGCCGGCATGATAGTGGCAATCGGCGATGGACAGTGTGTCAATCGGTGGTCGCTATTATTTTTGGATTGTACTATGCTTACCATCAGGCATAGTGCAGTCACTTTGCCGTGCTACAATAATAAAAAAAAAGATACCAAAAATGGGTAAATATCACCTTTGAAATGTTATTATATTCCTTATAAGGCTATAGACGTGATCTCCACTCCATCTCGAAGACTCGAAATCCTGAATAGGGTGTGATTGTTTTTCACACCTGATCACTTATTCCTTTATAATATACAAGTTCGGTTTTGTACGGAATACTGATCGCATCTCTGGGCCAGTTCTAGGTGCCCTATATAGGTCGCCGAGAGAAGCTGTTTGCATTGTTAATGATGCAGATACTACTTAGTTTATACAGCCACTTCGTTTGCACAGTGACATTGCCTAATTGAGCGTATTCTAGCGCGTGTGTTATGCTGAGTGCCCTGAAGAGCTATTCAATTTAATCCATTCCTCTTTTCTGTAGTCGAAACAAGCGCGATGGGCTTCCGAGCCACAATTTTATAATAAATTCTATCTGTGCATGAACTAATAACTTCGCAATCTCTTGCCTTTGGAATACCACGAAACTGAGAAACAATGTCCCGGCCAGTGTGTTCTCTCCTTCCTATAACATCGTGTTCTTCAAGCGTTGCGTGAAGAGAAATTTATGTAGGCCGGTATGACGGCGACGACTGGTGATAGATAATTTGTCTCTCAGTGGTCGCCGTTGCTTTTGTTTTTGGTTACTATCAGGCAAAGCACAGTTACTTTACCGAACTACAATTTAAAGAAAGTCGAGGCAGTTATAAGGACTGTAGACAAATATGAAAACTCAAAACAATGGATTTACTGTGTTTTGAATTTGTAAATCAATTATAGTCTGAATTATATAAAGTTAATCAAAATCAGAATCAAAATTAAAATTATTAAAATTACTCTGGTTTTCACATTTATTAGCACTCCGAGCTCTAATTATATACATTTATAAGTAGTTTATTAATTTATTAATTAATCAAACACATGATGGGCTGCACAAAGAAAATAAAAAATATTAATATTACATGTACATATGCTTCTATAAGCCTGACATAAGCACAATACATCACGAACATGTCGGTGACGCTTTATGTCCAGGTCATCGGTGACACGAACTCAAGTTTATCTCCTACCAAATATTGCTCAATGTGGCTGAAGAAGTCATCATATATTATACCTGAAATAGTTATATCTTCTAATATAATAGCTTTGATCGTATAGGACAAATTAGCCTTGTACTTGTTCGTACGCGGCTGCGATATCCTTTACGGTAAGATTTTTTTATGAAACCTTTTTGAAATAAGTTTTAATTGCGTTTTTATGTTGCGGATTCTCGTCAACGTCTTTGTGGTTTAGTTCATAAAAAAGCGGTTACTCAGTTTTTTGTAGTAATTTATGTCGTTCTTTCGGGTTTGTATCTGTTCACTCTCTTGTAATCTCTTTCAATGAATAAATGATTACTTTTGATATTTAAACAATAAGATAATAATATATGTCCCATACAAATATTATAACAATTTTTCACATGAGTTGAATTTCATAAAATTTAATTTGAAAACATTTCTTTGTGGTTAAGCTTAGAGAGAATTTTAAATTGTCTCGCGTCTATTTCAGTGTCCTTTGGGATTTTTTGGGATAAGTATATGAACACTAAGAAATGTACAGGCACTGTGTATATTATGTGTATATTAATTTTGGGGTGTAAGGGGTGTTGAGTAACATCTTAAGACTTGAGACACCCAAGCCAACCTCACCTGCACGTGGTGCACTCTGCTGAATAACGAACGAGGCAATGGCGAAAGCGGAGTGGTAGGGTTTTTCAGCCCGACTGGGTCGCAACCACCATGCATGTAGCGAAAAAGTCCGTCATATTGACTCGCTTCTGCGCGTCGCGTTTCGGGATCAGCCTGTGCATATCCAGTACCGGATGACTTTCGTCATTATGGCCGGCATGACAGCGGCGACCGGCGATGGATAATCTGTCTCTCGGTGGTTGCCGATGTTTTTAGATTGTACTATGCTTAACATCAGGCATAGTGCAGGCACTATGTCGTGCTTCGATAAAAAAAAAATTACCAGGAAATATGGTAATTTTGTAAATAAATAGTGTAGTAATTGTAAATGTAAAATAGGATGCTACTTACATGGAAAGTATGATTTAATATCGATAAATTATTACTATTAAATTATATCTAACAAGTCTCTCAATGGTTTCGTCTTCTGTTAATGCAGATTATTGTTAGATCTAGGGATAGCCCTACAGATAACCTTATTTATACCCTTTTAAAACCTTACCCTACCTTTAGGATAATGCAACAGTCAATAGTCCGATGAATTTACAATCGACACTATTAATGATACTGAA
Organism: Antheraea mylitta; assembly: GCA_014332785.1. Taxonomy (NCBI): domain Eukaryota; kingdom Metazoa; phylum Arthropoda; class Insecta; order Lepidoptera; family Saturniidae; genus Antheraea; species Antheraea mylitta. The sequence goes on along the minus strand of JACEII010000017.1, from coordinate 2,189,013 downwards.
AAATAAAATAATGTATTTAAGAATTGCAAGAATTCGAACCTAGGTCTATTGACACTGTATACGACACTATCAACTGAGTTATCATTTCTTCCAAACATATTGCCTAGGGTATAGAAAAGGATATATAGTGTATATCATGCAGATAAATGTAGTTTTCCCCATGGATATGTCTAAAGCGAAGGAAGCCGCCCACAAAACCTAGTACGCCTATAGCTAATACAGTGACAAAATTTTGAAAAATAAGAACAGTACGTATACAAACCGATCTGCAGATATATTAATATATAAATGATCCCGAAATTTCACGTCAGGTATGAATATAAAAAGGTAGCCTTATAACTTAAATATTCAATTTAAATTCAATTTATTTCCAAATATATCACGCGGTATCGGAACGCGTGCGTATTATGTAGGGATGAGAGTGGTCGATTTATTAACTACTCGATAATAACTTTCGATAAAATTGTATAATCGATTACACCTTATAATAAAACCAGTAACTTCCTTGTCGAACTGACTACGCTATTGACCTAGCAAGGTTTTAACAGCTTCACCGGACTACCTCATACGTTGTCATAAACTGTTTCACGACCACAAGTATTTATAGTGAGAGTACCCGTAATAAGGTGTTTCTTTTGATTTGTTACGTTTCGGAATCACTCAGTGGTGATTTTTGAAGAAATATTAACATCGGTTCATCTGGTTCATTGGTTCATAATTTCGCTGGGGTGTTATTTTTTTTGTAAATAAAATATACCTTATGTTCTAACCTGTACTCCTGACGACATGTATAATTTTTTTACGAAGACTACTACATTAATGGTGAATGTTGCATATACGTATAAACATAGGATGCTTATTTAATCAAAGAACAGTATAATTCTCGAGATTTAGATCAAATCTAATATTAACCGAAACGAAGCTGCAAGAAGCTAGTCTATACTAATATTATAAAGAGGTAAAGTTTGTGAGTTTGTGACGTTGTGATGTTGTGACGTTGTAGGGGGTAATATCAGGACCTACTGGTCCGATTTGAATAATTCTTCCAGTGTTATATAGCTCATTCATCGAGAATGGTTATAGGCTATATATCATCAAGCTAAGACCAATAAGAACGGAGCACAGATGAAAAATGTTTCAAAATCGAGATGTTTTTTCCTTTTGAGAACGCGAACGAAGTCGCGGGCAGAAGCTAGTATATAATAAAACCGATACATTTTTGGCACTTTGATACATATTTAAAAAAACATAATTTGTTTCTATATCAGTGAGAGGTTTCAGGCTGTGAGAGCATGAGATTGTATATTCTTAGTTTACTCGTAATATATATAGAGACGTTGAAATCAATCTATACCACATTATTTTCTGTTGGATCATAGTGACTATTGCACACTCTTAAAAAATAATCTGTGCTGCATCTTATTAACATTGTTAATATATGTTACAATGTTACAAAATAATGCCAAGAAGTGATGTTACCAACTCCATTGTGTATTTCTTCATCTCTTAATTAGATAACTGATTTTCGCTTCTATAACGTGTGAACTCATTCTTCTCTTTTTACTGGTAAATTATTGATAAAGATCATAATCTTAATTATATGTATATAAATCTAAATATATTCGGATATAAATAATCGATAAAACAAAACGTACAATGAAATCTCTACACATTTTTACTATTCGAACGCAATTGCTAGACATCAATGATTATTTGATACCATTTAAATTTATATCGAAATCTATCATCATATTTTTATGTAAATTAAAATTATTTGTTTAAAGTTATGGCATATAAAAAATAATTCGAAGAGCTTGTTTTAGTATCTATACTATATATATATATAATATAAAAATTGGCGAAATATAGAAAAGACTTTCATTGCTTCCACCCACGTCCAAAGACTATGAAAATTGTCGATGAAATACATTGAATAATTACTGTTAATTAGGTACTGGAAACGACTCCATATATTTCTTTTTGAACACACTTAGTAAAACGATAAAAAAGCGTAAGAAAAAATGTTACACATGTAATTGATATGATATGCAATACATATTGTATCTATTTGAATTTCTCATAATTCCAAAGGTCACCAATTTCTGTTTTTGACCAAAAGGGATAAATGACCATGATACTTAAAAATACGGCATGTTTTTTTTATCGATGGAAAATACATTTTTTATTAAATTTCATCTTACGTTTAAAACTATACTTTGTTAGTGAGTAGTCAACATGTTGCCCATTGTATTGGTATTGTATATTTTAATGTTATGATATTCTTCTCAAGGTTCTAATTAGTAATACTACTGAAGTTCCACCCTTTTCACCCAGTTTTTCCTTTTATTTTCTTTCTATTTTGTTGTGAAACATTTATAAGCGCGAATAAGTCTGATTGTTGGCGTGGCGAATGTGTGAGACGTGGCGACGCGATATCATGCGCAAGCGACTGCGCAATCTCTCTTGCCGCACTGAGCTCGCATACCTATAGTGTAATTTGAGAATTTGAGATTCTTTCGATTCCGATCAATTTCGGTGTTTTACATCTGCCAAGCGTCCCGTGACGCCTCAATTTTTTTTCATTGTGGACGTATCGAAACACCACTCTCTAACAGGTTCACGCTAATATGGTGATCTTTAGCGCAAACTCTACCAATACATGTAAATAATGTTACCGTGAGTGATTTGTGTAAGTGTTGTAAAAAGTATTATAAAGTCTACTTCATTATTTCCTGTACCTGCATCTGTTTATCCTGAGCAATACGCGGACTGAAATATGTCTAGAAAAAGAAACACGATCAAGTACGCTGGTAGTTTTTAGCCGGATCTCCGAATGTTATATAGTGGATTTTATATTTTATTCATAATCTTCTTCTATTTGTTTCTGTATTTTGTAATATTGATGGTGGTTTTACGTAATATAGTTTGGTTATTGTGCACAAGTGAAGTGAATAAGAAATAATCCACGGAGCATGGATTCCGACTAGCCACAAAAACTTTCTAGAAAATTCTAACAAGACGGCCATCATCTTATTAATTCATTAAAATGATCACAAAAAAGTTTTCTAATTACATACTTGACATTAGCAGTAATAATCTAGATTGTTTGCTAAGAATAACATTTAAAAAATATATAAAAAATCGCCAGTAGGTACTAAACTGCGTAAATGTTTTTAGAGTACTTTGTTGGATGAATCTGGTACATTAGCTATATATCTTCTTCGGAGCCTATAGCTAACCAAATTTAAAATGTTTTTCTGTAATTAATCGAATTATTTATCTCTCAAAACTACGATTCTAAAACACTAACACTAAGAGTGCACTGTAACTCTTAATCAACGTTCATATTTCATAATAACGCATAAAATAGCTAATATATTATCTTCACACGAAAAGTCTATACAAGTTTTTCCTTAACTATGCTCCTCTTGGTACGTGCATATCGCATGCGGGTGGTCTCCTTAGTGTGCTTCGTTAATACACGGGACATGGTTTGTCCCTGCGGGATATTCCCTTTGGGGACGTCCCTTGAAATATGGAATGATTGGGAACCCTAGTCGAGACTTCCCCTCCTGTCACTTGCATGACATCTTTACGTGATATACGTAGATTACAGTATAAAATAATAACAATAATACAGTCTATCCCGAATTAAGTGGATAGAAACTTCATCATGGAAACAATACTTAGGTGTGTAAACTTTTATGGTGTACCGTCAAACTGTGCTAGAGTATATAGATGCTTCAAAATGTAGAGTAAAATAGCACAACGCTATAAACACAATATAAGTTATTCACTACATGACTGACTAAGAACCCGCCAAAAAAACCCCGAAGCTTTATTTTGCAATGAAAGGGTTATACCAAAATAATAATTGTATAAATGCAGTGTCCATTTTAAGTACTAAGGTGGATGCTAATTTGCACTTCCGCCTGGAACTGATTGATTAAATTCCAGGCGGAAGTGCAAAGTAGCATCCACCTTAGAATTCAATGATGGATTTCCGCAAAGTAACGCCTTCTTCAATGAAATATCCATTTTAAGTGTTTCCATATTAGTTCTATTGGTTGATGCTAGTATTGCAGGTTATTTTAATTTTATCTTATGCAAAATCCTAGACATTTATATCATATTATATCATATAACTGAATAGATGTACCCTAATTTTGCTTCATAATTTCTTAGATCTCACTGATTAATTCTAAATATTGTAGAAGAAAATAATGGAGAAATAATATTCCTTTGAGGATCTTCCAGTATGTAACTATGTCATTGGACCGCAGAGGTCAACATTTTATTGCATATTCAACGGGTTCAATATAAAGGCGTTCCATTAAATATGCATTCATGTTATACATTCTTTTTAAGGTCCCATAGGTAGCGAGGGAGAGGAATCTAGTTAAATAAATAGGTAAATGGAATGGATGGCCATGGCTCAGCGTGAAAATAAGCGATAGTAATATTTACGTACAGGAAGTAACGTTCCTGTGAAAATATATTTTGCGACGTCATTCCCATATCTAGATCTGTATATAAAATAATAATGTAAATATAACTTGTTTGTTCATTTTAGATTTCTATGGAAAAAAAATGTTGCAGAGATCTAGGAATAGGTAATAAAATATATTTCAATTAATAATTTCTGTCTGTCTGTTTAGTATGCAAGAGAGAGAAAGTAAATTGATGACATTGTTTAAAAAGAAAATTTGTAAGCAGATTTTTTTTTTTTCAGTTTTATTTTGTATGTTTTTTTTCTCTGTAGATAAAATATGATGTTAAGATAATATACAACGTAGACGCAGTCGCGGGTTATCAGCTAGCTTATCACAAAAATAGTAAAATATACTGACAGTAATATACATTTATAAATATAGATATAATCTATTAATATGAATTTTATCGTAGCGGCATTGTTTGACAGAGTCTTGAATAGATAGTGTACTTATTTACAACACACTTTAGCATTAATATTTTCAAAGTTCGGAGTTATATACTTATATTCTATATATGATTATCTATGTATAACTCGGCAGAGGGGAAACGGTTAAGAACATCTCTCTCTTCTGTTTCTTCATTCTTTTTTTTTGTTTTGCAGACATTGAAGAGCTTTAGTGTTATTAGTAAAAAATAGAAAATGTTTTTTTTTTCTCTATGATCGAAGTTCGCTCATTGGACGAGTACTCGAATATCGCTGATCGGTGTAACTAATCACTTTCGGCAATCTCCCACCATGCTTCATGCAATTTTTTATATATGTTCCGAAATCAAATCTGCATTTCATGTCACTGTTTTAATCTGTCAAAACGGACATCATAGCGTGCCGCTATTATAGATAAGCATCGCTCAGTAGCTCAGCTAAAAAAAGAGGCGAGGTAGTCATAAAGACTGCCGATAGAATAGATACTTCATACTTCCTACCTTCCCTTGTTCGCGTCGCGTTTGTTGGCTCTTGCAAAACATATTGATAAAACCGTATAAAAGTGAACAATTGAAGTTTTAGTTGTGTTTAGTTTAGAGATAAATGTTTGTTATTCGTTGTGAACTAAAAATAATCAATAAATAGTGCTTAATCCAAGACTAAATCGATGTTAAAATATGTGTCTGACATTTTAAACAATAAAAATATTTTGTAATACCCTCAACTTTTGTCTGTCAAATTAGTATTGTCATCAAGTTAACTGGCGGTTCAGTGTTATCACTGCTATAGAAAATCTACTTTTTGGAGTGAAACTAAATAAATAATGGCTGAATGCTTTAAGTGGGATGTATAAATACAAGACGATAAGAATTCTAAAATAATATGCAAAGGCTGCAAGAGGGCAGCATGTGTCAAATGCAGTGGATTAACTGCAACTGAATTACGTGTTTGCAAAATCATAAGCTATCGTAACTGTGTGAGGAATGTGAGGAAGGATTAAGGCAAGTAGCAGAGTTACGCAAGTTAGTCATCGAACTCTAACATCAAGTGCAGGAGCTTAGTAAACAACGCTCTAATGCAATAAACCTGGACATGGTGATTAATGAAATTGAGGACCGCAATATTATCATGTACGGACTACCAGAATCTAGTTCAAATTTCTCGGAAGACAGAAAGCATCACGATAGACTAGCAGTAACTAATATATTGACCTTACTACCCATACAAGAACCAGAGATAGTGTCATCGTTCCGCTTAGGTAAACCTCTATCCAACAATGGTAAGCCCCGACCTCTCAAGGTGGTACTAGTTAATAAACATGGTGCTATTAATGTTATAAAGAATAAAAGTAAGTTACCTAAAACAATTAGTGCCCAATCGGATATGACGCCCTATCAAAAAGACCAACTCAAAAAAACTTCGTGACGAGTTGGCTGAGAGGATCGATAAAGGTGAGAAAGACCTGGCTATCAAATATATAAACAAAGTTCCAAGGATTGCGAGTACCACAAAAAACTAAATAATGTTGTGGTCGCGGAACTGCTTCTTTTTTACACAAATATGGCATCCCTAACTGCAAAATTCGATTTATTTCTTCTAGAAGTTAATAAATATAAGCCTGCATCTATTCTAATAACCGAAACACATCTGAACTCTTCAATACCTAACAGTATTATAGACATACCTGGTTACATATTATATCGCTTAGACAGGGATAATAAAAAGTGTGGAGGTGTAGCTATATATTTTGCTAATATAATAAATGGATCAACTATTATATCTAAAGTTAATATTACATATCAAAATAATATGGTCGAAGCACTTTGGCTCGATATTCAGTATAAAGAACTCACCTTTCTTATGGCCTGTGTATACAGACCACCCTCAAGCTCTCTTTCTGAACTGGATGAAAATGGATGAAAATACTGTGGTCATTGCAGGAGACTGTAACTTACCAAAGATAAAATGGCCTTTGGATAAAAATCATGGTTATGACAGTCTATGTGACAATTTTGTTAATATATACACAAACAGTAACCTAAACCAACTTATAACACAAGTTACCAGAAAACGTAAATAAGAAGAATCGCTTTTGGACCTTTTACTCTGCAATGATGAAGCATTAATATGTGATATTAAATATCACCCACCAATAGGTAAAACTGACCATTTGGTTATTACTGCTACAATGCAAGTAATCAGTACCAACACTAAAACTAATGACGTTCTAAGTGCCACCAAACACGACTTTTTTAAAGCAGACTACAAAAAGCTATCTCTATATCTAGCTAACAATTTGAATACGGCAAAAGAATCTGTAGAATATATATGGATCTCTTTTAAAAACCAGTTGCTCTACAAAAAAGAGAATTTTATAGCAAAAAAGAAAATATATAATAAACGTTGCACCAATAAATTTTGGATTAACAAAGAAATAATCAAATTAACTAAACGAAAAAAGAACTGTGGAATAACTATAGAATTGATCCAAAGGAACACTCGTACAAAGAATATAGAAAGCTCAGTAACAATATTGTTCAACTATGTAGAAGCAGAAGAACCGCTTTTGAATCAACTATCATAGACTAAGGTACCTATGCTTTTTACAGTTAAAGACAACTGAACTCAAAAATCTGTATCCCAAACGTAATAAAAAATGTTTCAGATGAACTTGTTACGAAGCCTGAGCAAATTGCTGAAGCTTTCGCTGAGCAGTTTAAATTGAAATTCGTTGATGACCCTGACGGACCGATGGCAAACATCAAGCTTCCCAGAATTATAAACACTAAACAAGACTTAAATATTACTGGAGACTTAGTAAGGAAGAAGCTATCCACTTTTAACGAGACTACAGCATCCGGGCCCGACATACCTTCAGTGGTATTAAAAAAATGCTCAGGAGCTCTAAGCAACGAAATAGCGGATATCATGAATAATTCTCTGAAGGATGGAGTCTTGCCAGCTGACTGAGAAATGGCAAATATGGTGCCGATTTATAAGAAAGGAAATAAATTACTGCCTGTCAACTATAGGCCTATAAGTTTGACCAGTGTTTTGTGTAAAACCATGGAGAAGATGATAGCCAATCATCCATCAACATAAGAGAATTTCTAAAACAAGAAAAGATTAGCCTGTACAAACAGCATGGATTCATCCTAAAATGATCTTTTTCAACGAATTTATTAAGTTGCCTAAATGAGTGGACACTGAACTATAGCAATGGACAGCCGATCGATATAATTTACTTAGACTATGAGAAAGCATTTGACCGTGTTCCGCTAAAACACCTCATACACAAATTGGAACACCTTGGCTTACGTGGATATATTTGAGCCTGGATATACGACTTCCTTTTTGGTAGAACATTTCGTGTGCGCATAGGCGAAGTCATGTCCGATCCCAGGAGTGTACTCAGCGGCGTTCCTCAAGGATCGGTGCTTGGTCCATTGCTCTTTATCTTGACTGATCTTAACTGACCTGAAAAATACTCTGCATCTACCATTGTCGCTTTTCGCTGATGACATCAAATTGTTTGCTAACCCTCGAATTAACATACAAGCCATACAGAATGACCTAGATTCGATATTTAAGTGGATTCAAGACTGGCTTCTTACTTTAAATGTAAATAAGTACCGTGCTGCACATCGGTAGTAAGAATCCTCATCAAATATATTATCTTGGTGGTGAGCAATTAACCTCAGTTGAAACACAAAGGGACCTGGGAGTTACAATATCCAATAATCTTAAATGGAAAACTCACATGTACGGGGTCGTAAAGAAAACAAATTCGATCCTTTATATTACTCGCAAGGCGTTTAAGTGTCTCACAGCTAAGACTTTTATACAGTTGTACAATCCCTATATAAGATCTCTCCTTGAACATGCTTATATTATCTGAGACCCTACTTCAAAAAAGATATTAAGCTCACTAAAAATGTAAAAAGAAGGACCACCAAGATGGCGTATATAATACGTAACTTACCCTATGAACAGCGCCTCAAAAACCTTGTCCTAACCACACTAGAACAGCGTAGACAAAGAGGCAGGTTAATCGAAACTTACAAAATCTTCACTGATTATTGTGATGTGCCCAGCCTTAAAGATATTTACAACTTGAATGACAATAAATACCTACGAGGTCATCCATTAAAACTATGTGAAACCTTAGCGAAAAGAAACCTAATGAAGCACTTCTTGCCTAACAGAGTTGTTGCAGCATGGAATAAACTACCAGAGAAAGTTGTGATGGCTCCAACCGTAAGTTCTTTTAAGAATAATTTGGACAAGGAAGATACCTCCAAATGATTTGATACACACGCGACAGCTAATTAGCTGCCAGTGTGTTATACCAATAATAATAATAATAGAAGTGAAAACCCAGAACAATGAAATAACTGTGTATCTTTTTGAATTAACTATATTGTGAATGATAATATTTAAATTTTAGGTTTTGGTTATTGAAATTATTAACATTAGTGTATTATTCATATCTATTGACATTCGGAGCAACAGTTATAAACATTTTATGAAGTATATAAATAAATAAGCAAATGAGCTGCAAGATATCGATATTACATGTACACAGGACCCTACACTACGCGCCGCTAGTCTGGTGCAAGCCGCACAAGCAATACGACCGGTCACGCTTACTGGTATGTTCTGACGCGAAATTATAAATTTATCTCCAGCCGAAAATACCGCTCAACGCGCCTAAAAAGTTTTCACTTCAAAAATTTGGTTCAGATTTAACGGAACCATTTTAGGTGTTATCTGTGTGTACTTTACCAAAGTTTACAATCACAGATGACACGAGCCACGTATTATTCCCGGCCCCCGAGGTATGTATACCCGGACCTTTATATTTTATTCAGTCGTATTTCTGATTTTTTGATGGTGTTTCCTTGTAACGTTCAGCGTTCCCGTATTTGTGTACACTGCCTTAGGTCGTGGAGATAACTTTGTTTATTTTGAGTGGAAAACGCTTCCACACTTACTTGTCTTCACTCCGGAGGGAAAGCGTGAATTCTTTAATATCTTGGTAATAAGAATAACTAACATCCTTTTTTGGATAGTTGTGGCAAATACGCGTCTCGTACAAAATTATTTGACTTTTTATTAATAACAACTCCGTCCGCGTGGAACCCAATACAATATCTAATTAATACCTTTAAACGAGCAATTCTTGTATATTTTTATATTTGTATATATTCAGGATCTCGGAAACGGCGTCATCTATTTCCGTGAAAATTAGTATAAAGGTAGTTTCGGGGACGATAAATAGATCTAGCTAGATTTTTTTCATAGAAAACTTTTTTAACTGAGTTTTCTAGCAATGAAAAAATATAGCTACAATATAAAGGTAAATTTCGGCACCGCTGTCAAAACAAAAATAGTTCAGATGGAAATAGGTTGCTTCGAAAATCGGTGTAACCCCAGTTCGAATCTGAGTGACAGCAGAAGAGATGAATTTTTTTTTTCTATAAAAATGTTAATTTTATAAGGCAAACCTAACCCTTTATTTTAATTTAAAAATGTTTTTTAAAGAACCGAGCTAGGCTCGGTCGCCCAGGTACTAATAATAATTATATTAGAAACATCGACGTATGATAGTTATGTATCCCTAATATTAATTTTGTCATCACACTAGGCTAACTGTGGTTATTGTTAAAATTGATAATGTTGTGTACAATTTGTAATTGGATTTTAAGATTTATTATGTTATCATACTTTTGTTACGCAGATAATCTCAATCTGTCATATGAAATTGTACCTTATTGTAAAATAAAATAGCGGCTAATTAAATCATCTGAATGTGTTAAGTCCATTTACCTAACAACTTTTCTTTCCTACTCAAGTCGCGTCGTCATTAAAATCACAATAACTTCTGATAAAGTGAACCGATTTTAATGAAACCAAAACTAAATGTTACTCGAGGATATGCTTTATGGCTTTCTTCAGGTGAGGTTTTATCGTGAAATGTAGTACTTTAGTAGTGACGCGTGTTCAAACAGACAGAAAGACAGACATTTCTAAAAATTTATTGAAATGTATTTATTTTATTATTTACTTATACTTGCTACAAATTTACTCACAAAATCTAAAAAGTACAGACGCGTTACATTTAACTTTCTTATTATATTTATAGATTGAAATTAAGTTATCACCACTTAGGAGCAGTTCAACAATTATATAATAAAAATTTCTGTAATTTTTTATAGCCCCTCCCCCTGGTTAGCAAAAATAAGCAGCGCGCTTACCCCCTAACGTGCTTACTTAAAAATTTCCATATTGATTCACGGGCAGCAGTTAACAAAACTAGAAATATGTAATTTATAGTCTATAGATAAATTAACTTATAGTGGTTCGCTACTAGGGCGATGGTAGCTCAGTTGATAAGACCGCGCGTCTCACATATCGAACCTACACACCCTGATCCCCCATCTCTCATTTCATTAAAAATAACCAAATTGAAGACCTTTAATGCTTTTCTCCCTTTTTCCCTTTCCTTTAATGCTTACGTAATACCTGAACTGCCCCTAAAGCACCACCTTTCTACTGACATTATGTTAGCCTTATTATCTAATACGTATGAACGAGCAATTCTTGTACGTCATTTCCGTGAAACTTAGGATGAAGGTAGTTTCGGGAACGATAAATTGATCTAGCTAGATTTTATTTATAGAAAACTTTTTTTAACTAAGTTTTCAGGCAATGAAAAAATATAGCTAGAATATAAAGGTAAACTTCGCCGCCGCTGCCAAAACAAAAATAGCTCACATGGAAATCGGTTGCTTTGAAAATCCGTGTAACCCCAGTGCGAATCCGAGTGACAGCAGAAGATATTGTATATATATTTTTTGGAATTTTTTTTTAATATATGAGGCAAACGTAATAGTTAATTTCAATTTAAAAATGTTCTGTAAAGAACCGAGCTGGGCTCGGTTGTCCTGGTACTGGTTGTTATGCTGGTAAAACGTAATTTTATTTTTATTTTGGCAACCCATCTTTTAGACTATCACTACAATTAGTGTGTATGTATTAATATTACAAGTGTATTATAATAATTTCAATTTTCTAACAAGATGGTGGCTCCCTCATTAGAACTTTCCAGGGAGTTATTGTGGTATTTCAAAATGTATGATGCCCCATAGTATTATTTTACTTTACTTATGCATAATAACCGAACTATGGTATCTAAAATACCATCATTTTAACAAAATATAGAATCAAACAGTATAAATAATAAATCTACTACTAACAAACCAAGGCTCTACCAAAACTCTACTAAAACTAACTACTAAACTAAAACGTTATTATGTGTAACATATATAAAGTTCTGGAAAGTTCTGTCTTTTTTTTTTATATTTCGTGGGGAAATCTCTTATGGATACCCACCCTCCCGGGGGAGAGGGTGGGTTATGTCCGACTCGCACGGACTAAAACCCCACGGTGTACCGTCAGACCGTGTTGTTGGGGCGGCAAGGGATCGTTCTAGCTAATCAGCCTTGTAGAGCCGCCCCAACGGTCCGCCCGGCGGAAGGTAGCCGCCGGGCTCCTACCTATAGAGAGGCAGACTGGGTACACACCAGCTGCCTCCCCTCGTCCGCCGGACCTGTGCAATGAAGGGAAGTTCTCGCCGCCTCCTCCTGCCAGTCCTCTGTTGGCGGAGACGGCCAATTAGAGGATCTACCTCGCGGGCCCTCTCCGCCGCCTCCTTTTGCGAGATGACCTCTTCGCAAAAGGAGGCCATTGCTCGCCACGCCTGTTCGCTGCCGAGCATGGCGGAGACCACACTCGGCAGCGAAAAATTCCCCCCTACCGCCGCCGCCAGAGTGCGGCGCTGTTCCTCCCACGCAACACACTCCGAAAGCGTGTGCTGCGCGGTGTCTTCCTCAGCGCCGCACTCGTGATAGGCGGCGGTGGGCTCCCTGCGAGCGATCCGGTGCAGGTACCACCCGAAACAACCGTGCCCGGTCAGTACCTGCACCAGCCTAAACGTCAGGGAGCCCCAACTCCTCCCTATCCATTCTCGCAGGACCGGGCGGACGGCGTCGACGGTGTACGTCCCGAAGCGCGCGTCCGCCAGGTCCTGCATCCACCTCTCTATCGCCCCCTCCCGTACCTCCCTCCTTTTAACCTCTATCTCCCTGGGAGCCAGAGGCTCCCCACTGCATTTCCTCGCCGCCGTGAATTCATACACGGCGGCGAGAACTCCTGCCTCTAGCTCTTAGGGAAGGGAGCCGGCGAGCGTGAAGGCCGCCGCAGAAGACACCGTGCGGTACGCCCGGATCGCCCTCAGTGCCACTGTGCGCTGCGCATTACGCAGCACGCGTACGTTGCCGGCACCGAGGGCGTCTGCCCAGACCGGTGCCCCGTAGGTGGCCATTGCCCGCACGACTCCCATGAAGAGTCGACGGCACCCGGCACCCGGTCCCCAATATTGGGGAGCAATCGGCCGAGTGCCACCGCTGCCCCAGCTATTCGCGGCCCGAGCCCCGCAAAATGGGGCTCGAACCGCCAGCGCCCGTCCAAGGTGAGGCCTAAGTACTTATTTGGGCCCTCACCCTGATACGGGCGCCCTCCACCACTCTGTCTGCCTTTAATATAGGCGTTTCATTAATTAATTTGGACAAAACATAGACACTTCAATTTAATTTATACGTACAAAGAAAAGCTGCCTGAATTTTGTATATAAATAATGTAACATTTACGTAAAATTATAGGTTATTGCTCAATGAGCGCGTACTGTGAGATCAAACGTTGTTATGTAGGTCTGCATATACATAATTGTTACAAATTAATTGGATAATTCAAATAGATTTACAAATTTTGCTCCTTTGAACGGTTCGTGCTTCATCGGGCCTCGTATACATAATTTGATTTCGCGGAATGGTGTTTATTTCGCTTTGTGTTGTGTTATGTAAATAGTTTGTTAATAATATTGTGTGCTTTGATTCGTATTTTACGGGTTTTAGGAATTACAAATTAGATTGTAAATTAAAACGAATTAAAGTTCTGGTAATTGCTGTGAATTTTACTAACTATTAATACATCGTCGTTTGACGATGGACTAGAATAATAGTCATTTAGGACGAATGAAGAGATTACTCTATTGAAAATCAAAACATTATTTATTCAATATAGGACCTAAGAAGGCACTTATGAAGGTCAAAACTACCACTGGTTCGGAAAACAACCCAGTCATCGAGAAGAACTGGCAAGAAACTCGATCTTTTTTATCTTTTGACACATAACATACTTTTAAATTACTACAACATAATATACATGTGCAGTTACATTAGTTTTTGGTGGATGTAATAGGATATATTGATGGGAAAATATATTAGTAGATTCTAAAAGAAAAAGTTGTAGAGTAGGTTAGTAGTATGAAAGTTCAGTTGTAATAAATAGAATGCTTTTCCTTATAATTCGATAGCAAGTTAAGTGTTATAAAAATAATTAACTCATTATTATTCGCGTACGGTATAATGAACTCGTGGATATGAATATATTCATGATTAGCCACTGCCCGCGACTTCGTTCGCGTGGAATAAAGATATTCTTTATTTCTAACACGCAACGGAAGCTTTCAAGAGAAAAAAACCCCGATTTTGAAACATTCTTCATTGGCGCTCCGCTCCTATTGGTTTTAGCGTAGCGTAGCCTATAATCATTCTCGATGAATGAGCTATATAACATTGAAATAATTTTTCAAATCGGACCAGTAGCTCCTGAGATTATCTCTTACAACGTCATAAACTCACAAACTTTACCTATTTATATTATTAATAAAGATTACCTGTGCCCGCAACACTGTCCGCGTGGAACCTAATGTAAAGAACAGTGATTAATAAAATCATCTGAATGTATTAAAGTCTAAATAGACTTTAATACTTATCTACTTTTCTCCCGTAATTAAGTCGCGTCATTACTAAAATTACAATAACTTTTGATAGAGTTGACCGATTTTAATGAAACAAATACTAATTTATTCTAGAAGATAAGCTTTATGATTGTCTTGGTGTGGATTTATTCTAAACCCAATACTTTAGCAATGATGCTTATTCATACAAAGAGACAGACAGACAGACATTTCTAAAAATGATTGACACGTATTTTATTACTTATTCCTAGACATTTGCAACAATATTTTTCATGAAAAACTAAAAAGTAGAGTAACGTTATATTTATATTATTATTATTATATGTATAGATAGAAGACATAAATACTTTATATAATGTGTGTAATATATGTAGAGTAGTGGTAGAGCCACACTGAAGCTATTATTGGTTTCAGTCTGAATGGGTCGGCTCGTCCGAGGTAGCATCACCCTCTCACAAAAAACCGACGTGAAGTGACAGTGTTTACATTGTTGCGTTTCGTTCGGTCAGTGAGAGCGCCGGAGACCCATCTCCCCTTCCCTACCCTCTCCTCTTCCTACCCCTCCCCCTTTCTCTCCATTCCCCCAAACACAGGCTGGCAACGCACTTGCGACTCCTCTGGGGTTGCTAGTGTCTATGGACGGCGGTGATCGCTTAACAACAGGTGACCCGCATGTTCGTTTGCATCCTTTATGACATAAAAAAAAAACCTTATATAACATAATCTGTGTAATAAATTGTGTTGAAATTTATCCCTTTCTCCCTATACCAATATTATATGCGAATGTAAGTTTGTTTGTTTGTTATGCTTATACTCCTTAACTACTCGCTCCATCGTGATTCAATTCTGCTATTGGTTCTTATGTATCTCATCTCAGCCTATAGTCGTCCACTGCTGGACAAAGGCCTCACCACACGTTCTCCACAGCGTACGGCTCTGTGCCGCCTGTAACCAACGGCTCCCCGCGACCTTTATAATGTCATCGATCCATCTGGTGGGGGGCCGTCCCACGCTGCGCTTTCCGGTGCGTGGTCGCCACTCTAGGACTTTTTTGCCCCATCGCTCATCAGTCCTTCGAGCTATGTGCCCTGATGAGCTTATGTATATAAGTGTAGATATCTGTATGAGATTGACTAATTTCAAAGTGGTTTAAATCTTTAACAATGAAAATTGAAATATGTAACTATTTTTCGTAAACAAGGATTTTCATATTTATTTATACATATACAAATTATACATATAGAATTTTTACAAATGCGAAATATTAAAATGGTACTTATAACCATATTATTATATTATAATTGTAATTACATGAGCGGTAGTGACTGCTGTAGTTAATAACTGTGTTACAACCAGTAACACTCACCGCCGGACAACACTAAGCTTTTTAATTGAAATAGTTAACACATTAACATGATGTCCATTGTCTCAAACGTTTATTATAAAATAGATTAATTAAGAAATACGTGCACAATTTTGAGCAATATTAGTAAATTATAAAAGAACAAATAGGACTTTACAAATTGACCCCAACTAAAGTATTCTATTAACATTAATAAAGATAACTTTCTGACGTAAACATAAGTATCATGAAATTTCTATCAATCAAAATGTATTTCAATAGAATGGAATATTCGTATAGAAATTTTTCCTAAGCAAAGTACACTTTCAAAGTCCTGGAAGCCGTTATGTGTGAAAATAAAACGTCGAGTATCGGCGTTAAGCTGACCACTCCTTTGTCGCTTTTCCCGACGCACGGCGCGCCTCGTTCTATCTATCGGGCGACGTTCCTTTGAGCATCTCTTATTCTACCCCTACTACGAGATCGAACTCGTTCGAAGTTGCGAGTAAAAGTATCTGAAATAAATTACCCAGAAACAGTTTACACCGATATGAACGAAGGTTTAAACTGCAGAAAATCTCCTCATAATAAAATACCATCGAGTGAGACGAATATGATTCTTATTAAGTTTTTTTATTAGCTAGTCTTAAAATCGCAAACTATTCAGTAATTTTTGATTGAGGCATGTACAATTGAAGATTTCTATCATTCTAACTGTATAAATGTATTTATTCAACAGCATAATATAGTAGATAGACCCGTAGCATAGGAGAATATATCTCTTAATATCTTGGTGAATCCTACTTCTGACAAAGGACTATGTGTATTGTCATTATTCTTTGGTCCCACTTAGGGGTACGTCACTGTATGCGGTCTCATAAACAATGGTATTTCTTCTCATCTGATAAAACAATGTTTATATTTATTCCCATAAGAATCCGCACTTAGTTCTCCTAAAATATTGTGACAACAATACTTTGATAGCGTAAACTCGTAGAAATAAATATTAGGTGTAGTCCAAAATTCGAGAAATCTACACTAGTACACGTAGTAGGGGTATTTGGCATAGACTCAGATTTTTTACGCTCGTATATTTTTAAAATTTATGTATTCGCTTCCTTTTAACGGTTTCCTTGTGCGCGAACATGGAAATTGGAAAAAATACAATCCTATTGATAGATTCGAATCTCCAATATCTAGCTAGCTAGCTTCTGCTCGCGACTTAGTCCGCGTGAAACAGTTACTTTTGCAGCGGAAGCTCTCTAAAAAAGAAAACGATTTTGAAAAATTCTTCATTAGTGTTCCACTTTTATTCGTCTTAGCGTTATAGTAATGGTAGCATATAGCCTTCCTTCATAAATGTGCTATCAAACATAAAATAATTTTTGAAATCGGACCAGTAGTTACTGAGATTAGCGCGTTCCAGTAAACAAACTCTTCAGCTTTATAATATTAGTCTAGATTTGAAATGTGGTGAATGATACAAATATTCTATAGGCTAATTAAGAGTTTGTGAGTATATCACAAAGCTATATAATTCTTTACTAAAATAAACTTGTATTATATCAAGAATATAGGTAATACTGTGAACTGACAATTATGATCCCGCATAAAAACGTGAAAGCACGTTTGGTCTGTAAATCCCGCTTAAACCGATGGATAGATTTTAACGTTTAGCCTGCTATATAGCCTGGAATAACCCATGAGACTAAACGGTGTACATATAAAAGTCAAGTCTAGGGCCCATTGAAACGAGCGGTTAACATATATTTCCAAATATACAAACTCTAGCTAGGTCTGCGCCTTCAAACGCGTTATTAGACAAGTATTATTTTACTAGCTGGGCCCAGATCTCCGTCCGCGTGAAATCCAATATAAAAAATATAATCTAATAAAATAATCTGAATGTGTTAAGTCATTTTATTTATCTCTTTTCCTCACGTACTTCATTCGCGTCGTCATTAAAATTACAATAAGTTTTGACAGAGTGAACCGATTTTAATGAAACCAACAAAGACAAAATGTTACTCGAGGATATACGTGAACGCAATAATTTTATCCCGATTAGGCTTCTCACGACAGCGGCTCAAGCCTAGGTTCGATCCCTCGGTAGGGAGCCCTTGAGTGCGTTGCTTGCGCGATACGGTGACACACAAATATACAACACTACACGATCACCCCCACACACGTGCACGCCTACACGCTTATACATGAAAGTGGAAGAGTTTACTTTTTTTTTCCTTATCGAACTGAAAAACTCTCAATTTTCCGATGATAATATATGGAGGAGTTGTTGAGGCGTGTATGCTTGGTACACATATACGTTTCAATAACTCATACATATATGAATAGTTATAGGTTAGCTAAGATAGGTCGCGATTTTGCATGCAACAGGCAACAACCAAGCCGAGGTGTGCCGTGCAACCTTGAGCTGGTTGCCAAAATAAAATCGGCTGAGTGCCTTAAGCGCTCGCCTTAGTAGTCTGGTGAAGCTGTTAAGACATTGCTGGGTCAATAGCATAGTCATTTCGAAAAAAAAAGCAATAATTTGGTACTGATGCGTGTTCAAACAGACAGACATTTCTAACAATTACACATATCTTATTATTAATTCCAAGACACCTGTGACATTTTTTTTCTCGCGGGGTCCGAACACGTTATCAACTGAGCAATCATCGCTTCAATAATAGAGGCACAATTATCAAATTAAATATTTACAATGATCAAAATTATAAAACCTATAAAATCTATACACATATATTCTATAGGTTTTACAATTTTGATCATAATGTCATCTTTCGTTAAGTGACAAAATGGCTTAAAATAGTTTCGCGCTAATTTTAGATAGCATATTACTTACAAAAGCATGAAATTATTATTTCATTTCACCATATTTAATTTGATAATATGCCTTTATTATTGAAGCGATGATGGCTCAGTTTATAACTCGTTCGGACACCCCGTCGATTGATGTAGGTTCGAATTCTTGCAACTGATTCAGTACTTTCAGTGAAGGAAAACATCGAAAAGAACCCATAATATAAAACAAGTCTTCGTCTATCTATGTATCCATTTTTAAATAATTGAAATCAAAAAGTGTATATAAGACTTGAAATGTACTTATATGTCGTTTTAGAATTTACAGTCTGCAAATATTTTCAATGATACACTCAGAAGTCATAAAATATGAGTCGAAATTAAATTACAAAGCGAAATTATTTACTGTATAATAACACGCGCAGCGTAGCGTGGACAACTAGTGTATTATAAAAAAAAGGAAGATGTAAAGTGCAGTGACATCAAAAGACTTCGGGTCTACCTACTGAAATATGTATAAAACGAGCAATAGATTGTCCGATCCTGTATACCGCACACGATCTAAACAAAAATAAAACAGAACAGATGGTTTTCAGTTAATACCTTATATTATTTTGGTTACTGAATACCGTTGCTCAAAATCTATAAATGAAGATGTATGCATGCATATGTCTATAATATAGATGTAATACTATTCTTAGTGTGTCTAGGAAAGTGTGTTAAGCGATAAAAGCTGAAATAGCAAGTAACAAAAATTTGCCAAAGTAGTAAAACCTTGGTTTGGGTTGTTGCTTTGTATGTAAAATCCGCGGGTTTGTAACGATTGACTAGCTAACTAATTAGCATACATGTGTATATTTATGAATTATATATGCTATATATATGTGTAGATAAACGTATGTGATAATTTTGACTTGATAAGACTAGAATATGGAACCTTTTTTTTATTGAAGCACGACAAAGTGACTGCACTGTGCCTGATGTTAAGCATAGTACGATCCAAAAACATCGGCAATCACCGATAGACAGATTATCCATCGCCGGTTGCCGCTGTCATGCCGGCCATAATGACGAAAGTCACCCGGTACTGGATATGCACAGGCTGATCCCGAAACGCAACACGCAGAAGCGAGTCACTATGACGGGCTTTTTCGCCATATACATGGTGGTTGCGACCAAGTCGGGCTATAAAACCCTACCACCCCGCTATCGCCATTGCCTCGTTCGTTGATCAGCAGAGTGCACCACGTGCAGGTGAGGTTGGCTTGGGTGTCTCAAGTCTTAAGATGTTAGTCGAGACCCCTTACACCCCAAAGAACCTAGGAAAATGCTCCCTACATCTTTGATACCTTTTCTTTCGTTCCAGTCAGGGGCTAGAGATGTATAATTTTTTTAAGT
This sequence comes from Antheraea mylitta, assembly GCA_014332785.1. NCBI lineage: Eukaryota > Metazoa > Arthropoda > Insecta > Lepidoptera > Saturniidae > Antheraea > Antheraea mylitta. The sequence goes on along the minus strand of JACEII010000017.1, from coordinate 2,168,655 downwards.
TGTTGAAATTTTTACGCTAACGTATTACAACAGTACATTTGAACAGAATGATGTAGCTGAGTTTTTCTTTACTGTTGTGAGGGCCATTTGTTGACATTCAATTATGAGACCGCGCCGTGGTCGCCTAACCGTCGTGCATAATTTACTAGCCACTTGTATATATATATGTATACACTCTTGTTTTATTCAAATTTCAAGTTTGTAGATAGAATTACTGTTCGTATTGTTCGCTTTACATTATCACGCCAGTTTCTAAGAGTAGGAGGTATTGAAGTTCACTGTACATTTTAAATATTTTCAATGTATTTTCACATTTGTTCTCTATATTTGTTTTTTTTTTTTTTTTTTCTCGATATGACTACGCTATTGACCCATCAAGGTCTTAACAGCTTCACCGGATTTGCATGTATATATCTATGTCGGTATGTCTAAGGTCTACAAAATTCAATATCATTACACTGATAATCGTGAAACTTGGTTCCCTTTTGTGGAGAAGATATTTACGTTATCCATTTCACTATAACTCGCCAACAGGTCACGTTATGTTATATTTTGTTGTTATTGAGTCTTATATTGAAACTTAATGCAAACGTGGGCGCGGGAGGCTGTTAGTTAAAATATACAACAGAAATAAAAAAAACCATGTAGGTTCTTTAGCATATAGGCCACATGTACCACTGGTGGTACACGTTACATTCGTTCTTTAGCCACGTGTACCACAGATGGTACACGTTAAGTTTGAACTTCAAGCTACGTGTACCACTGGCGGTACACGTTACAGTCGTTCTATAGTCCACGTGTACCACGGATGGTACACGTTAAATTTGATCTTCAAGCCATATATAACCACTGGTGCTACACAATTTGGTAACAACAGAAAACGAAAGAATTACTTATGTCATTATAACACGTATATTTTTTGTCCAAATATCAAATGACCTGAGAGACATATTAGGTAAAAACGGAATTTGTTAATATGGAAGGTAATTTTGCGAAACGGAATATTTCTGTTATCCGCAGATTGAATGCGATACGTCGGAGCTATACGCGTTTAATAAATCATGAAAACCGTCCGTCGACGCGTCATCGGACGCGATGACAAATTACGAACGTGCACGACGCCACTCGGCTGCCGGCTGCGACCAGCAATTGATGATCCCCACAATCGCATAATTGCACTGTTTACCACATACCCTTTATTGATTCGTGGAACTCTTATATTCTAGTTTCAAATTACATCCTCATATTTTTTGTTTTCTTCGAATTGTGACGAGAAAGCGTTACCTAGTGTCAATAACTTATTTTCATTTCATTTTTTTATGTAATTAAATAAGAAACTTTATGTTGTTTGTGTCAAATTGTGATTTTAAATTAATCCAGTTATTAGTTCTGAGGACTTAGGACACTCTTATGACTCGAGCACAGTAGTGCAGGCACTCTTGCTTCGCCACTGTAATACATATGGCGGTTGTGTTTCTGTAGTCAAAGACTGAGAAATTCTGTCACTTTTTTTTTGAATTGAATTCGAAATCTGATTTAATTTTAACATATTTCTTGCAAACCTATTCGTCACGGTCTACTTATTACTGCAAAGTGCGAATACAAAAATTATTTTTACTTGTGGTATTAAACTAGCCAATGCGTGAACTAAGAATTACAACAAGTTGTTAATTCATTCATTCATTTAGACCTTCATTCATTCGTTCATTAATAAATTTGTTACCAAGATAAACTATACCAGGTGAAAGATTTAACACTCGCAGTATTCTAGGATATGAAACTTCATGGTCATATTTAACATATAAAATAATAATACCAAAACAAATGCTAATAAACAACCAAGAAAACCTAAGTTAAAGTTTGTTCTAAGACGTGCATAGAGTTAAAAATAATTGCAATACCTTTGCGCATTCTGGAAAAAATGCCATGCAGCATACTTTAATTGAATATGCAAATAGCAGAAGGAACAACTTAAGCCAAAACAAAATACAATATATTATTTTATCAAAAATAAACAACATACAACTTTTTTCTCCGTACTTCTTATTTAATCAACTTCTAAAACTTGAAAGTTAATAGTGCCAATTGACACCACAGTCTCTATTTGTCATGTGCATTAATTATTTGTGTTCCAGAACATTCGATATAAACAACGACTTCTATGTTAAACTAGACGCGATGTGCCACGTAACAAGAGGGGTTTTGACTATCGAATCATTGAAATCTGTTTTATTTATAATCACTAATGATTTATTTTTAAATGTTTGGTTCACATCATTTGAACTTTTTGTTGATAACTTTCTTAAATAACTGTCATTTTTTTCGTCAAAATAATGTATATTACAAGTAGGCACATAGTTTTTAATAAATTTATACTATCTGAAATCATGGATATCATTATAAATAACATTCGTGAATATCTTTTAAGTCAGAAGATATAGTCAAAATTAAATCTACCATGTAATTAATTAAAATTTGTAAGGTAAACGTTTCCAACATGAAGTAATAGGGAAAAGCTGTAACATTTACTATTTTGAAAAGCCAAAATTATTAGGTACTCACGCAAAAATATAGTACAATGATTTCTGTACTATATTAATAATGTTTAGTATAAAATAGTTCGCTAAATATCAGACAGATTTAGATTTTGCATAGTTCGTATTATTTTGACTAATATTACAGTTTTCCATTAAGTATGAATATTATTATATGATAAACATTACATTACATACATTTCTCTGTGTAATAAATAGTAACGGTTTCTGCAACATACATCGAAGTAGCTCTCATAGTTTTTTTTTTCAACTTTTTTGACACGAAATATTTGACCAGTTTATACCTATATAAATTTGTTCTGTGCGTGTGAATGTCACCGAACTCCTCCTAAACGGTTGGACCAGTTTTGATGAATTTTTGTGTGCTTGCTCCAGTGGATTCGAGAATGGTTTAGATTTATAATTTGACCTATTAGGTAGCGCTGCGGTTGGCTTTTAGGATTTTTTAAATTACCAAATCAGGACAACGTCCGCAGAGATCGCGAATATATTATTAATGATATATTCATTCTAATGTGCAAGCTATGTTACTAATAATTCATGTTCTTTCAGTAGTTTTTGCGTGAATGAGTAAGAATCGTACATTCATAGTCCATAACATTTTATTTACAATCTTAATAGAATTTCAAATTTAGAATTTTATTTATAAATTCATTCTTTTTTACTGGTGGTAGAGCCACGCTGAAGCTAATAATAGTTTTAGCATGAATGGGTCAACTTGTCCGGGGTAGCGCCACCCTCTCACGTCAAACCGACGTGAAATAACAGTGTTTGCATTGTTGCGTTTCGTTCGGTCACTGAGAGCGCCGGAGACCCATCTTCCCTCTGCTCTCCTCTCCCTTCCCTTCTCCCTTTCTCTCCATTTCCCCAAACTCAAACTTGCAACGCACTTGCGACTCCTCTGTGGTAGCTAGTGTCTATGGATGGCGGTGATCGCTTAACAACAGGTGACCCGCATATTCGTTTGCATCCTTTATGACATAAAAAAAATCTTATATCGTCGTCCGTCTATCGCATGTCGCATTACAGCCGGCCGCGGAGTAAGGATAAACTGAATGGTACCCGGTAGAGCATTAAGGCATAATATGTATATCAACTGAATGATTGCATTTATTATTGATTCCATATTGTAATACGCAGATTGAAATTAAAATCTATAGTTGAATATCGTGTCTACTATTAACTTCCCATTATTATTCCCATTTCACAATTATTAAATTAAGATTAGAAACACGATTTTAATATCCTAAACCGGATTTTCCAGTGAAATGTCTACAATACGAGAAAAGTTTCACTTGGACCGTGGGTTTATAAAACCACATAGTTTTTCTTTGTGTATAGATGTTAAGAATAGTAAGAAAACTTTTAACTGTTATTTAGGGTTAGGTTTCTAATGACAGTGACAAGTCGTTTGTTTTACTTAGGACTCTGCTCTTCAGACAAATTCTTTGGGATTGTAAAACGGTATTGATTTGGTATTTCTTGTCTAAAAGAATATAGAAGTTATTGGATATGATATACGTGTGTATGTATGTATGTATACACGACGTGCAATTACAGTAATGTGTCACAGATCGAGAGCGCGTCGTGAACCAATGCATCATTGGACCGTAGCGCGTAAATCAGTCGAACTGCGTCGACTGGTCGACTGCTATTTGACAGTGTAATATAGTATAGGTACCTTGTTAAAGCATACTATATATGCATTCTTATTGCACTTCATTTATACTAAAATATGAACGAATTATATATCGAGTAAATATATATTAATGAACCTGTGCAATGAATAATTAACTAGCTCCCATTTTTTTGTAGGATTCTTTTTTAGTACTTCTAGTTACTTCTATTTTAGTAATTCTTTTTTAGATTATTGTGGATCACACTTTGCACTTTCGTATGGAATTAATTGGTCACTACCACGTGTCACTGAAAAAAAAAACGTTTGCATGATGTGTACCAGAAAAAGTTAATCTGAAACAATTAATACAGAAAGTCAGAGAGAGAGAGAGAGAGCGAAATATTAGTAACAAAAACAATAAAAAACGCGTTCCTTTGTTGACAGTTGAACCTGATGGCGGTTGACACTGGCGGTATGTAATTGTAAATATAAAAAAGTGTATAATTAATTAAAATATGTAGTAGATTGACGTATAATAATCACAATCGAAAGCTCAAACTTATTGTAAATAATCGAAATTATCCGGTTTGAAAACACTTTACCACTGAATGAACCATCATTGCTTGAATTGCTTTTATATTATTAAATTACTTTACATTTGTATACCTGTTTCAATCTGCGTATAAGAGTACGGAATACATAATAAATACAAACCTTCAGATGAAAGACGCATGTTAAAAACTGAACACAATATTTATTTAAATCAATGACTTATTTTGAATTGAGCCATGAACGCCACCATATTGGCCTTGGCTACTCTGTGGAGCGTTAACTGTATTCCGCGGCCGCGTACCGGCTGTTATACAACATACAATAGATATACAAAAAAAATGAGGCGATGGAAAAGTTTCATTTTACGAGATCTTATATTCTTTGAGACAAAACATTTGATTCGTATTAAGCGGCTCTGAAAATAACATATTCTGTTATTTTTACATCGTGAACTAACATCGTCATTGTCATCGTTTTCAGAAATTATGTAAAAAATACATTTTTCTATGTGATGTTCAAATTATTCTAACCACGACTCATAAAAGCCGTGATTGGTTCGGTCGAAGTCGGGATTGTAGGTTAGTTTATTATATAAGTATAAACACGTTGTGTATGAAGGCCGCGACGTGATCACTGGACAGCTATATCTCGGGGGATAGAGCACGCTCCACTAGCGTGACGCTAAAATGTTGCATGAAACCAATTTTCTTTTAATGTTTCTAAGAAGCTAGCTTTTAAGGAATGGAAATGTATTGAAGATCAGAATAGCACGTTTAAAGAAAATAAGAGAATAAGGTATGCAGAATGTAAGAGAAATGCAAAAAGAGCGGTAGCTATTGCTAGAGCCAAATTACAAGATGATTTGTATAAATCGCTACAGAGCTCACATACACAAAAATACTTGTATAGTTTAACAAAAGCTAGAGAGAAGAGTACAAAAAATGTTACACATGTTAAATGTATAAAAGATGATAGAAGAAACGTTTTTATGAACGACGAAGACACAAAGAGTCGTTGGAAAAGATATTTTGAAAAACTGATGAATGAAGAAAATGACATGAATGGAGAGTTAGAGTCTGTACCGTTAAATTTAGGTGTTGTGCAAGAAATAAGTGAGGAAGAAGTAAGAAAAGCTGTGAATGGTATGAAAAATGGAAAATCCGTAGGGCCAGACGGCATACCTATTGAAGTATGGAAGTTTTTAAAAGTAGATGGATGGATGTGGCTGATTTTATTTTTTAATAAAATGTTACATGAAGAAGTGATCCCAAATTAATGGTGCAATAGCATAATAGTACCTATCTTTAAGAATAAGGTGATATGCAGGACTGTAGCAATTATCGAGGAATAAAGCTCATGTCACATAGTATGAAGGTTTGGGAAAGAGTGTTAGTGAGACGAATAAGAGATGAGACTGAAGTGACTCAAAATCAATTTGGGTTTATGCCTGAACGAGTGACAACAGGTGCCATCTTCGCACTTCGCAACTATGGGAAAAATACAGACGTGTACATAAAAATTTGAATATGGTGTTTGTTGATCTGGAAAAGGCATATGATCGAGTACCCCGAGATGTTATGCGGTGGACCTTGAAAAAGAAAAAAGTACCTGGGAAGTACCTACAACTTATTTGTGGTATGTACGATCAAGCGAAAACACATGTTAGGTCCGAAGCTGGAGTTACCGATTATTTTAATGTGTCTATAGGTTTACATCAGGGGTCAGCATTAAGCCTTTATTTATTTCTGCTTGTTATGGATGCATTAACATCAGACATACAGGAGGATACACCTTGGTGCATGCTGTTTGCTGATGGTATTGTTTTCATCGGAGAAGATGCTACCGAGGTCCAGAGCAGGCTGGAAAAATGGCGAGAAAAACTGGAGAATAATAGTTTAAAAATTAGTAGAACAGTGTTCAGTTACACTTGTTTTGCGACTTCGGTGGTACATCTGGTTTTTCTCCCATAGTCTTAAATGGTGTATCCTTAGCAGCCTGCTCCGCTTTTCGGTATCTCGGCTCGCTGATAAAGAACGACGGTGGCATTGATAAGGTCGTAAGGAATAGGATAAATGCAGGATGTATAAAATGGCGAAATGTGTCTGAGGTAGCTTGTGACCCACGAATGCCTTTGAAACTGAAAGGGAAAGTTTATAAAACTATGATAAGACCTGTGATTCCGAGTGTTGGGCTACGAAAGAGACGGATGAGAGGAAATTACATGAGGCAGAGATGCGAATGTTAAGGTGGATGTGTGGTGTGACTAGAATGGATAAGATTAAGAATGAGTATATCAGAGGAAGTTTGAAAATAGCATCAGTGACAGAGAAGCTGAGGAGTAATAGGTTAGCATGGTATGTCATGAGGAGAGATGAAAACCATATAACTAGAAAAGTGTTGAGTATGATGGTGGATGGATATACGAGTAGAGGAAAACCGAAAAAGGTGTGGATGGATTGTGTGAAAAATGATATGTGCGTAAAAGGTGTGAATAAAGAAAACATGTTGTGCCGACCCTACTTAAGTGGGATAAGGGTAATGATGATGCTGATGTTTTAATTTTCGTCACCTATATAATTTTGTTTTGTTTTAGGCAGACTATTATGTTATTTGGTTGACGAATCAAATTATCATAATAATTAATTCCTTCTCATTGAATTGAGTTGTCTGAACTACGTTTGTTGGATTTCTCTTTTTGACAAACTTTTGTGAAACACTAAACAGTTGGTTACAATATTGTAAGATTCAATGATGTCGACATTAACATAGTTAAGTTGCTACTAATGGAGCCTACAAGATGTGAAACTAACGTACACGATATATGAGAACTTAGAAATTAAATCAGAGCTTAGAGCTTAAATGGACTTTAAATATTCAAACAAAATATTATATAAAAATGAAATTATGAATTTCAATAAATTTTCTTTACAATTGAGATTATGCTGAGGCCAAAGAACAATACAAATATAAATTTGCTGTTTGTTTGTTTATTACGTTATCACACAATAACTACCGGTTATAATAAAAATTTCTATACATGTTGGAATTACAGAAAAGGATATACGGTACATTTACGCCAGAAAAAGGAAAGCTCCTAAGGGATATATCAAATTTATATCTACGCAGGCAAAGCTGCAAGCAAGAGCAAGTAATATTTCATAATATTTATTTATAAGCAATATTTCGCATTCTTTTTTCCAAATTTGGCATACGAGGGGGAATATACCAAATATTACGTGGCTTTTACGACTTGTAGTCAAAGGAAGCGTTGGAAAGACCGTGCACGATGCATTCCTTATTTTATACTGTTTAAGTTTAAATTAGTTAAAAGCAAACTGTGTATGTTTTATTTAAAACCTTTCAACCAAACTTGCTACCGAAGTAACTAGCGACAAAAATTGGTAGGTTCATCCATCGGGCCGTGGACGCTCCGGCGCGGGACATTGTGGACTATAATTTACAAATGGCTATAAAAGATGACAATGAAGCCGCCATAAAGGCAATAATCTTAATGTAAACAAATCGAAATGTAGTAGTTTAGTAAAATAATAATAACATTAAAACGATATTTAACATGAATAATAAAATGTACGAAAGCAGACAAAAAGCACGAAGCCAGAGTCTGAAGAGTAAAAAAAAAATATTGAAGCAGTCATAAGGACTGCTGACAGATGTGAAAACTACAATAAATATAATACTATAACTGTAATAAAATACCTATACAACTTTAAAATATAGTGTACTATAATATACAATAATAAATAAAAAATAAAATAAAATTAAAAAGCCTTATATTTCATGGAAACAAATAAACACATGTTTTGTACATAGTTTGAATTCTACCTACTACTAACTACTTCTACTTACTACTAACCTACTTATATTTCTAATTTTAAAAAATGTGAGTACTAAAATATGGTTATATTTCCAGAACCCCTTCTCGGGTGAAGGCCTCCCCAAGGATTCCCATTGTTCCCTATTTTGCTCTTTGTCTATCCAGTGGTGACCAGCTACCTTGACTATCTCATCTTGCCACCTCGTAAGAGGTCTACCTCTATGACGCTCACCCATAAGGCCGGTCCATAGCGTCACCTTTTTCATCCATCGCCCGTCTTGCAGTCGTGCCACATGTCCGGCCCACTTCCATTTGAGTTTTAATATATACTACGATAATACACTATAATATATATAGAACAATAACAAAATAATAAAAAACACCCAATAGATGCTCACAGATACGATTTTTCACGCAGACAATTAAAAAAAAAGCGAAAGCATAAAAAAGGCGCGGACCAAAAGTCTGCCAACAGAAGAAGAAGAAGAAAAAAACTGAAAACAATGGAATAACTGTGTTCTGTTTTGAATTTTTTAAAAGTGTAACTGTGTACTTAAATTACATAATTTGTAAATTAAAATTATTATCATTAATATCTCTTTCACATCTATTAGTTGTTATACTTTTTATACAGTTTATCCTTTCAACAAACATATTATTGGCTGCACGATCTTAGTACAAAATATAAATATTAGATGTGCACAAGCTCCTATTCTATACGAGTATACTATACACGTCGCTAGTCCGACTCAAGCCGCTTAAGCGTAATACGATCGGTCATACTTACTCGCATGTCGTGACGCGAAATTATAAATTTATTTCCTGTCTAAAATACCATTTATTTAACACGCCTACAGAAGTTTTTATTTCAAAAAATTAAAAACCTTCGAGTAAGTTATTACAAAAATATTTCTATGACTCTTATAAACATTTTAGTCAATGAGAAATTGTTAGTAAATTCGCTTACAGCGTCAGTGAGAGCAAACAACTCAAGAGACTTGTGTACTACTACGTGACGCGAACAAATAAAAACTACTCGTTCAACTTTGATAGGGGAATTGTTTTAAGCGAGGTAAACTCAAGATTTTGTAGGTGGAGTCCCGTGACACAGATTAATTATATCCAGATAGTGTATTCCGTACGCAGTTACGACAACTGAGTTAACCACTTGACTGTTTTTTAAGACCTAAAGCTCAAAATGGCGAATCATTATTTTTAAATTACAATTTACGATAATACTTTTTTATTGTGATAACTAAGTTAATCCCTCGACTGTTTTTAAGACCTAAAGCTCAAAATGGCGAATCATTATTTTTAAATTACAATTTACAATACTACTTTTGTATTGTGATAACTAAGTTAACCCCTCGACTGTTTTTAAGACCTAAAGCTCAAAACGGTGAATCATTATTTTTAAATTACAATTTACAATAATACATTTTTATTGTGATAACTAAGTCAACCCCTCGACTGTTTTTTAAGACTCGATCGAAGATCGAAGATCGAACTGTATAATTTTTTTATTCATGGGAAAGTTTCACTATATGCGATAGTAAACTATTATTCATATAAAAGTTTGTATATATATCATTGACTCCGTAATGAAATGGGGCCTATTTAAAAAAAATGGTGAAAAATATATCAGTTACGTTTTAAAATACATGTAGACGTTATAGAGTTATACAGATACAAATGTATGACTCACTAACGTATATAGGAATGTATAGCCTAGACATCTGTCTAATCTTAGCTGTGTTGCATTTAAGGCTACAACCTAGGCCGAGGTTCGGTTAGTCTGGCATTCTTAAATTTGTTGCCAACCCGCGATCACCTTAGTAGTTCTATGAAGTTATAAAAGCATGTCAGGACAATAATGTAGTCATTTCAAAAAAAAAAAACTAAAAATCTACAAATGCACGGTTAGCGAAGTAGTTTATTGGTCTTCTTATCCTATTTTAAATTGATGAGCTCGTAGGTGAACAAAGTATGCTGTTGATGTATTGTTTTCCTTATTCCAAACATATATTAAATTCAATATTGTAAAAAATGGCAGATGCTTCCTTTATTTATTCGATGGTACAATAGTTGTATTTCATAATATTGATCTTTAAGAAAGTCTATTTGTTTCATTGTTAAACATATTTTTTGGATAACAGGGTTTCTTGGTAGATTATAACTATGCTTTCTATTTATACTGCTTTTAGTAAGAGAGCAAAGTTGGTACGTTTGAAAGGGGAGAACTCTGAAATTAATAATTCTACCTTACAATTGTTTGAGTGTTAATTTAAATAAATCATTAATATATGGACTTTTTTAATTTATATTAAATTGTATATTGTAATTAGACGAAAATAATAGAGATTATTAGTTTCTTGTATACACAATACATTACTTTAATAACAGTAAGCTGCAAATGTCTTTTTTTAATTCAAAATTCGATTAACTGAACAAGCTGTTGTCTGTTAACTTGGGTAGGACCGCCCCGTGACCAATGTTTGCTCTCTTAAATATAAAAATGTCAAGTGTTTACAAAAGTTTTGGAATTATTATTTAGTTCCGTACTGTTTATTTTTGATATTAAATAATATTATTGTTATGCCTAGAAGTGTTTAAGCAATTTACGTCGAGGATTCCTGTTAATATTGTCGACTAGAAAGTTTGAGAATGGATGGATGATTATAAGCTTTCAAGGAGGTAGAGCCAAGCTGAAGCTATTACTGATTTCAGCATGAATAGGTCGGCTCGTCCGGGGTAGTATCACCCTCTCACAGAAAACCGACGTGAAGTAACAGTGCTTGCATTTTTGCGTTTCGTCTGGTCAGTGAGAGCGACGGAGACCCACCTACAGCGACAGACCCCCTTCCTCCTTCCCTTCCTCTCCCCGCCCTAACACAGGCTGGCAACGCACTTGTGACTCCCTTGGTCTTGCAAGTGTCTATGGACGGTGGTGATCACTTAATATCAGGTGACCCATCTGTTCGTTTGCCTCCTATGATATAAAAAAGTATTTACTGAATGGATACTGATGAAAATGTATGAACATGATGTTAAAATTGTTTAAAATATGACGATAAGTATCAAGAATGTTTGAATAATCCTGCAAATTAAGGATTATCTCTGTGTTTGTTGGAAAATTCGTTACGGTTACACGAAGATCGTCATCATATGTAACGAAGGTGGACCTTGGATCTTGGTAGTTTAACTTATAGAGGCACTGTTTCTTCTGTCACTGTAACTTTCTGTTACTTCTATGTTCTAATTTAGTTGCATTAACTGTTAATCTTCACTGGATGAAACTCTCATAAATCACTTTCTGGATGAAATAGTTTTTATGTGTGTCCTTTTCAGTGCATGGAAAATTACAGGAAGATTTTTCGAGTAGTTAAGTCTTGAATGCGATACAAACAAACCGACATTCCGTATATATGATATTAGGATGTCACTGATGGAAACGATGGTGACTCTGTAGTAATGTGGTCGACTCCTTAACACTTCAATCTTGATATATATGAAAAAAGTATCTGTTACTACGTTAGCGTTGAACGAACTAAAATTGGGGTGTAAGGGGTGTCGAGTAACATCTTAAGACTTGAGACATCCAAGCCAACCTCACCTGCACGTGGTGCACCCTGCTGAATAACGAACGAGGCAATGGCGACAGCGGGGTGGTAGGGTTTTACAGCCCGACTGGGTCGCAACCACCATGTATATGGCAAAAAGCCCGTCATAGTGACTCGCTTCTGCGCGTCGCGTTTCGGGATCAGCCTGTGCATATCCGGTACCGGGTGACTTTCGTCATTATGGCCGGCATGACAGCGGCGACCGGCGATGGATAATCTGTCTCTCGGTGGTTGTCGATGTTTTTGGATTGTACTGTGCTTACCATCAGGCATAGTGCAGTCACTTTGTCGTGCTACAATAAAAAAAAATAATAAAAAAAACCTACAGCAATTTATAGACATATCAACTCAATTAGGTTATATCTTAATAGTGGACCTGACAGACGTTGTCCCGTAATGGTTATAAAAAATCCAGACAAATTATATACCGAAACCGTCCTCGTGAATTACTTTATTTACTGATGAAAACCGCATGAAAATCCGTACAGTAGTTTTTGTGTTTATTGCGAACAGATAGACAGAAATACGCGGTAGGGGACTTTGTTTTATTCTATGTAATAACAGTTTTTGTTCCATTTTACGCTGTAATTTACATTGACAAAGTCACATACGGTATGCATGCGCATACTCGTAACTCAATAAAAATGTATTGAATAATATATTGCTGTATTATAAACTTATTCTCTCCGGTCACGTATAAGTACGCACGTGTATAGGCAGAGATGTAAAAAGCGTACGACACTATCGTATCCTGGCGGCAAGTTTTCGCGTCAAATTCGAAAATCCAATTTCTTCGAAGTACGTGAGTTTATTTCGATATAGATATTTCTTAGCTGTATGATACGTGCATTTGTGTATGACGGCGATCAGAGTAGCATTAGTATGAAAATAAATAATAAATTTTATGTTTAATTAACTCCTGGAATACAGAAAACCACAGGAGTTTAATCTCTACTCAAACTAATGTAGACATTATGATTCAACATACAAATTGGCTCGAAAATTAAAGACATGGTCTGCCATTTTGAGATCTAGCGTTTAAATAAAACAGCCAAGGGCTTAATGTATTTGCATCATATGAGTCTCTACATTTCAAAATGAGCTTTACCTATTTTTAATTAAATAATTAAATAATGAAGATATTTGTAAAAATGATTCAATGTATTTTATGACTTAGTCCCAGATACCTGCAACATTTTTTTTAATCCAAAATGTACAGACATATCATATTTACTTTATTATTAAATGTATAGATACCTAATTAAAAATGAAATGACTCAAAAACATTTTCTTTCATTTAAACGGGTATAACTGTTAATTCAGCGAACAATGAATAATTACTCACTCCTTTCCTGACCTTAATTAAATGAATTAAGGGTGAATCTGTCTGCTTTCTTTGTACGTAAGCAATTATTTTAATAGGTCCGGTATGGTTAATTACAATTAATAATTCATTTGTAAGTAATGCTTACGTTTCTTATTAATATAATAGGCATTTTCGAATATTTTTCACTAATCCTTTTTTTATATCATACAAGGCAAACGAAGAGATGGTTCACATGTAGTCCGGTGAAGCTGTAAAGACCTTGCCAGGTCAATAGCGTAGTCAGTTCGAGAAAAAAAAAAAAGATGGTTCACATGGTGTTAAATGACCACCACTGTCCATAGACACCAACAACACCAGATAAGTCGTAAGTGCGTTGCCAGCGTGTGTTAGTAGGAAAGGGGAAAGGGGAGGGGATGGGAAAGAGAGGGAAGGGAGAGGGAGAGAGGTGGGTCGCCGACACTCTCACTGACCGAACGAAACGCAAAAATGCAAGCACTATTACTTCGAATAGGTTTTCTGTGAGAGGATGGTGCTACCCCGGACGAGCTTACTCATTCATCTGAATTCATTTAGTATATCAAAATTGATGAATTATCTGTTATAGTGTCTCGTTGTGATGTCATTGAATAAATGAATAAATACTTTTATACATTCATAAAGTATATTCATTTATTCACTTTTGAGTCTGTGTAGTAGTATAAAGTACTGGCGAGCTCAATATCACACGCAATTTTCTCCCAGCTAATCAATTATTGTTATCAATCAAAAAGTTTTATAGGTAAATATATTTCTTTATTCTACTTACAGTTAACCTTCTTATTTTTAACTTATTTTTAGCAAAATGGTATTGCTACTATATTTAATGGTAAACGCAATGCAATCTAAACCCAATGATGACAAAAAAAGGATCTACAATCCATTGTCAGTTGTCCCTATCATGCCGACTTACAAGCCGATCTCCAAACGCGACAACTCGAAATAAAAATAAGTTACTAATTAATTAAATGAAGTATAAAATCAGTCTCCACCCATCTATGTTCGTTTTACAGGAGCTGTACTTGAAAGCGAGCCCCCCTAGATACAGTATCCGCCTCAGTTGCTATAGTCTTATTGCAACCGCTGTACTGTGCTACAGGTATGGGGGCATCGAGACGGAGGGGCGAACGAACTGTTTGTGTCAGACGGATATGAGATAAAATATCTAAAGATTAGTAGGGCATTTTCTATCCTCCCCACTCCTCACCTCCCCGTACATACCTAAGGCGCGGTATTATGATGATGATGATTTTTGATTTGCTCCGACCGATTTCGGCCATGGCGACCACTTTGACCCCTAATTAGAGAAATGGCGCTAGAAGATTATAGTAAGATTATGGAATTAGTACCTATGTCCATCGACACTGTATTCGAAAACGTTCTGAACAAAGCCTTCAACGTTTGTAATGTTGCCTATATTTTACGTGTTATTAATGGTATAGGAAAGAATGTAGAATTGGAATTGGTAGGTGGTAGAGCCACGCTGAAGCTGTTACTGGTTTCATCATGAATGAGTTGGCTCGCCCGGAGTAGTAAAACCCTCTCACAGAAAGCTGACGTGAAGTAATAGTGCTTGCATTGGTGCGTTTCGTTTGGTTAATGAGAGCGCCGGAGACCCGTCTCCCCTCCCCTCTTCTCCCCTTCACTTTTCTCCCTCTCCCCTCGTCTCTTACTTCCCAAACACAGACTGGCAAAACACTTGTGACTTCCTGGTGTTGCTAGTGTTTATAGACGGCGGTGATCACTTAACATCAAGTGACGCGCCTGTTCATTTGCCTCCTATGCTTTAAAAAAATTGAATGTTTAATTTAGAGAAAGTGCTGTTTCTTGAAGTCTACATTAACTCGAGTGAAGCCGGGAATAAAAGTAATAATTTTCCGAGTCCGTTACCAGGAAAACAGGGGTGGGGAGATGATCGCTTTTTCAATTTAACTTATCTCCACTTACGAGCGGCTCGCTCCTCTACTTATATTGTACGCCACGTCTAACTATTTTACACTGTTATACAAAATCTTAATAAAGTGGAATCTCTTTAAGTTGAACCTATAAACCTATAAAATTTGAAAATAGGTTTTGCTTGTATTCAAGGCCCAAAACTTCCATATCTCGAAATTCCATCCGATATTAAGGCGAAACAATCAATTAAGCCACTGCGATATACATATGCATGTCTCCATAACTGCAAAAAAATAACTTAGACTTCTGTATCCTGTAGGATTCTGTAAGATTATTTGTTACTAACTTACTTAATATGTCGAAGAAAAATAAGTTACCGACTTTTAAGAATTTTACAAAAATATTAATTTAAAATTGTAAGAATAAATCATAACCTTGACAATTCGAGTATTTCCTTTCAAAACCTGCTTAAAACGAAAACCCAAGAACTAATATATAAATTTGACTACATATACATTGGTTCTTATATTTATTATCTACAACTAGCTGGCTCACGACTTTGCTTGTAAAAATGTTCTGTTGAATCATGACAACTACGTGTATTAATACATCTCTTTTATATGAATGAAATATATATATTAAAAAATTAAATGCTCTACCAGAGCGTGAGAGTTTTTTTTTAATTTGACTCAATAATCCATATAATTTTATGCTACATAAAAAAAGCTCAATATCCAAAAAAAAAACGATCTTAGAGATATGATTTAAGGACTTTTTGTAGATAACTAAATTTCCTACAGATGTCTTATTAACATGTAATCGTACACATTAAGCACCTCTTTAAATTGTTAAGTCACTTATGTTACCATATAAATTAATTGAATGCATCCTTTGGAAGTTCGGTAATATAGCCAGTGAAATTAAGACAATTTCATAGGCTCACCTGAAAATCCTCTTAAAGTGTATTAATTCTAAATTCGTATAGTAGCGTTTAATTACATATATTAGCAGATTAATACGCTACATTTTGGGTTAAGTATCGGAGCAGTGACGTCATCTATAACGAAGATCTAACACAGATCACGTCGCGTTATCAAAGTAATTTACACCGTTCCAGCGGTAACTCCATCTAACTTGAACCGAAGTTGGTTGATTAGGAGCGTGACACGACTGCCTACCGGTCGCTAATTATATCGCCACTTGTGAACCCGCCTTATGTTTAAGATACTCTTTGTTTACTCGAGTTTCTGTTGACGTTTATCGTTAGGTTAGAATCGGATTCAGCGATCGTGAGGGTTTTGTATGTATTGAATACAATTAATTGGGTAACTCTGGATGGACATTGGTTTGTGTAATACTAAGACAATTATAATAACTAAAAAAAACTCAAGGTAGTCATAAGAATTGCAGACAGAAGTGAAATCTTATAACAAATATGTAAATGTGTTCTCATATTTAAAATTACAGAATTCATTTATTATAATTATTAATATTAGTGTATTTTCATATCGATTGGCACTGGGAGTAATAATTATATACGTTTTTATAGAATGTATATAATTTTTATGAGTTGCAAATATCAATATTACATTTACACAGGTCTCTAAACTTCGCGTCACTAGCCTGACGCAAGCCGCGCAAGCGCTATACAACTACTCACGCTTACGTAGCATATTATGACACGAAATTACAAATTTTTCTCCTGCCAAAAATACCGCTCAATATGCCTAACCCTTAAATGCATGATTTCTGTTTTGAATAGCAATTTAAAAAATATATTCCCCGCAAAAGTCTTTTTAGAAGTAATACGACGGGGGATGGATTCGTACTTGCCACAAAAACTCCCTGGAAAGTTCTAATAAGGCGGACATCATCTTTTTAGTTAATTGAAACGTTCGTTAATTATTATCAACTCGACAATGGCAGTAATGATCGAATAAAAGATTAGTTGCCAAAACTAAAATAATATCCAGCACAGTACTGTCAACCTTTCTCTTTCACACATAAGCTTCCTTCTAAGACTAACATGTCTTCGGAAATGCATATACATTCAGGTATTTGTTAAGTGGAAGTGAATTATAGACAATTGGTAACAATATGCATTCAAGGGCTAAATAAGTTTACTATTCAAATATATATGTTTACCAAAAAAAATCACCAATTTTCTATATTCAATACGAGAAAATAATCCAAGACAAGCTTCGAGGAAGCTCCAACTATAGCGTTCTTCCAATATTTGAACAAAACTATGGTGCAGGTGAAGTCCGAGTGCAAGTGATTGGTTATATTTGATTTTGACTTATAATACTTCAAATGTAATATAGATTATCTGCCAACCAATTCATATCCGAACACTATATTTCAGTGTTAGTTTTTAAATGAAGGTATCGTATTTGTGAACTTGTAATTCATTCTACCTAAATTGTCTCCTCATTATTTTAGAGTTATACTAGCGGGCCCGGCGGAAGTTGTCCCCGCCTGATAATAAAGGAAAGCCATGACAAATTATATACTTCACCCTTCCTCTTTAATCACTTTACCCACTGGTAAAAACCCCCATCAAAATGTGTTCAGTAGTTTTGAGTTTATCGTTTATTACAGGCCGGCATGATAGTGGCGACCGGCGAAGGACAGTGTGTCAATCGGTGGTCGCTATTATTTTTGGATTGTACTGTGCTTACCATCAGGCATAGTGCAGTCACTTTGCCGTGCTACAATAAAAAAAAAATAACCAACAAATAGACAGAAGTGACAGAAGACTTTTGTTTATAATATATAGTGATATAAAAAATTGTCACTATTTTGTTTGTAAAGAAAATACCTGTAAATTACTTTAGAATTAAAAACTATAACTCATCTGCAGTCGGACTCAGAGATGATTAAAAAGTTCAAGGCATATCAAAGTTTCGAAGAATAATTTAAAAAATGAATCTTCATAGAGATCTCGGAAAGGAGATGTAAATTAAACTGAGTAAAGAGGAAAAACAGAATCATTATGCATTAATAGAACTGTTTTGCTATAAGGCTTGTGTTACACTTCTTGACTTGCGTATTCTGCTAACGTTTATGATATGTTGCTATTTTTGTCTACTTTTACTGCTATTATCGGTATGATTGCAAATAGACACCTAACTTTTAAAGCTCCGAGATGTAAGATACATAAATTATACTCACATACTCTAATGACTGCATCCAAATATAATTGGGTAGTCTATACTAATATTATAGAGAGCTAAAGTTTGTAAGTTTGTCACGTTGTGAGCTTTTTTTTTTTTTTTTTTTTTATTGTAGCACGACAAAGTGACTGCACTATGCCTGATGGTAAACACAGTACAATCCAAAAATAAGAGCGACCACCGATTGACACACTATCCATCGCAAGTCGCCACTATCATGCCGGCCTGTAATATAGACTTATGACGTATAGAGGGTAATCTCAAGAACTACTGGTCCGATTTAAAAAAACTATTTCAATGTTATATAGCTCATTTGTCGAGGATGGTTAGAGGCTATATATCATCACGCTAAGATCAATGGGAGCGGAGCACTAATGAAGAATGTTTAAAAATCGGGTTTCTTTTCTCTGCGTGTTAGCGTTAGCCCAAAGTAATAATTCCACACGAACGAAGTCGCGGGCAGAAGCTAGTATTTTATATGGGGTAAAATATCTTCCAACGAGTTGTCTTAAACATGGAATACGCAAATCTTGACGATATTGATTAATGTAAGTAATGATCTTTAAGAAAAGATAGTATTACATTTTGGTCCTTCCTACAGTATTCTGGTTATAGTCCAGTCATTTAAGCTTAAATTATGTAAGAAACTCGGAATTCGAGATACCCAGCTGTTAGTTTGTAAATACTTGTATATTGACAACCTAAAAGTTGTTTCAAAACCTACATATGGTAGGGTGTACGCAACTATTAAATTTCAAGGTCAAAGGTTACAAAAATCGGTTTCTGCGCTTTTTTTGCAAATATTTCATCTCCTATGGTTTTTTGGCATTTGTATTTACGATCAATATTGTAGAATACAAAAATCCCTACAAATTTTGTTTTTTTTTTTTAATTTTTCATACGGTGAACCGTTTTCTAGATAGAGGGCGGAGAGCGCGCAGTCACAAGATCACTTCATGTCAACCGGTGCCTCTGGTCGAAAACGCGTCATATATAGTTGATCAACTATCGATAAATCTATCATATTATATTTTACAATATGTAGGTTTTGAGACAACTTGTAGGGTGTCAATATACAAGTATTTACAGACTTACAGCTGGGTATCTTGAATTCTGAGGTGAACTTACTATAATGACTGAACTATTAGCAGGGAATATCTTAACGTTTACATTATATCGTCATTAGACTATTATAATATCTTAGTGAATATTATTTTGATGCTGCTTTTAGACAAAATACAATCATCTATTTTGTTAAGCGCAATCAATTATTTACCAGTTTAGAAATTTATCGTTAATTATGTCAGTAGCTTGTGTCAGCAGACGCCTTTGCAGTAGGAGTCAGTTAGAAGATAAAATGAATACCAATGTGTCTGATTTGTCCAATAACGTAAGCTGTATTGAAAAGTATAACTTTATTGCGTTATACAAAGACTCTATTTATTTACAAATAAAGGCTTTAATAATTCCTGCATTAATTACTTTTTATTCATAATTATAGCTTAGCTTGTACTATAGAAGTATCCTAAATCTACACATAAGGAGAGCGCCAGAACTTCCAACATTAAGATAAGACAAATTGTGCCTTAGTTATTACAGATGGATTTTTAATGTCCTCGGAGATATGTTTACAGTTTGAAGCTGATGCTTTTCATTTAATTGAATTAGGTTTTATTGTTTTGATCAATTTATTATTTATTATTAATGATGTTTGTTTTAATAAATTAGTGGGGTATTGACATGTCGCAAGAGGGATGGAAACCATATAAACATAAGAGTATTCAGTCTCAAGGCGAAGGGTGTACAGGAGTAAAAGGAAATCGAAGAAACTATTAATGCATCGTATAATGAATAAATATATAAAAAATGTGATTACTGAGTTGATGTCAAATAGTGAAGTATAGAAGAAGAAAGCTTATTGTACTCATGTTACTTATGTGGACCTAGTATAAAAAGGTGATGTGATGATTTTGTCCATTGAGCTAGAATCGATCTCTTGTGATTCAAGACAAGAATCATTACTAAACTACGTTCAGAATAAGACTGTTATAATTTTAAAGGTTATGTGATCCGTTTGATGTTCATTGTAAATAAACAAAAGAAAGAAATAATGTCGAATTACATTTACCCTCGAAAGTATTTCTGCGGAAGTAGCGTTCCTTTCTATATTTTCATTCGTCAATAACTCATCTCGGTGAAACATTAAATGTTGAATTGAACGCAACAAGAATTTATTAGTCCCGGAAACGGCGGGCACAATTCCAAAATTTTGGGATTTACTACAACGTAGGGACGCATTGAAGACAATAATTTCTATCTGTATCTTACAAGCTCTTTACCAGTAACTTCTGTTACGTTATTGTTTTATTAGTTTGCTATAATCATTATTCAGAAATAATTAGGAATATTTTCGTGGTCGTACAAAGAAGCGAGCAAAATGTTTTTTTTTTCATAGGAGGTAGAGGAACCGGCGGGTCACTGAATATTAAACGATCCACAGACAAGTTCACAGGCAACTCCAGGGCAGTCACAAGTGTGTTGCCAGCCTGTGTTGGGGGAGCGGGGAGGAAGGGAAGAGTAGAGGGCAAGGTGAGGAGAGGTGGGCCTCCGGTGCTCTCACTGACCGAACTATGCAAGCACTTTTACTTCGCGTTGGTTTTCTGCGAGAGGGTGGTACCCATTTATGCTGAAGCTGGTAATAGTTTCAGCTTGGCTTTACCACCATAGAGGATTCCAAAATTTTAATACACTGTAAATTGTTGTGGTTGTTAAATATTAGGCTTTATGCGGAAGAATTCTTAGTCCAACTGTGGGATATTTTCTTTTCGAATTTTCACTATACAAGTAAAACACTATATATAATATAACGGTGTAAAGATTAGGACTATGCTTAGAAAATAAATATTAATATGGTATATTCTGATATAAACCAATGTGTATCGATATAAGAGTTTGGTTTAAATGTTATATGATTTTTTTTATTTCACGAGTAAAGTATACAGTCACAAACGTCTAAATATTAGCTATGATTTTTCTGTTGTATAAATCTTGTAAACGATCTATGGTTTTATTTAGTGACGTAATAGTTGGGATGTACAGAATACGTACATATTTCAAGTCATATATATGTAGTTATACAAAGGTCAATCGAAAAACTATTAATGTAGGCAAAACTTTATGAATATCTGTATCGACAGAATAAATCTAAATGGTATCATAGATATAGAGAAATACTAAATACTGAAATATAAATTACACTATAAAAAAAACGAAGTAATTTTCTTTATTGCTGTCCTGCTCTTGCCTCCTAATAATCATGAGACATCTACATCGTCGTCTCTACATCAATGCCAGATAAATGTGTTTTTTAAATGTCGGGACAATTTACAACAATTTAAATGTTGTCACATGTTCGTGTTAAGAAAATCATTTTTCTGTATATTTTAGATTCTCCAAGAAATAAGTTATCGATCTCTTGTTGAAACGAAGTTCCTTATCGCGCGTTGTGAACGGGGGCTAGACGGAAAAAATTCTTACGAAAAGTTGTAACGACACATTTTGCTATAGTAAGCTATTGTAAGCTGTGCGGCGTCGCATGTTTCTCTGTCTGTCTCTCTCTCTCTCTATTATAGAAAGCGAGCCAGATATTTTCATTTCTATTTCGCATTGAACAGTGTGGTGTCGCGACGATTATTTTTGTTGAGTGTATACAGGTTTTTTGTAAATAATAAATTAAATAAAATAGAATCCCAAACATATGTTTCCTACTTCAGTTACCACAAGCCAATTATTACGAAAATTGAGCCTACTGATTAAGTTTATATAACATTATATTTGTTAATAATAAAAAAAATATTATTATAACTTAAAAAAATAAAATTTTATTACAATTCCTTCACTAATTAATCGAAAGGAACTTCGTTCCATCCGGGTGTCCCTTGACACCTCTCAAGTTTTTTTATTGATATAAAAACTTTTAAAGCCATATATTTCGTTTGAATAGTCATGTCCTTAAAGTTTGTATTTTTTGTCATATCCTATTTAATAAGGTGCAAAAGTAACTTTGTTTGTTTGTTACGTTTTCTTATCTCAACTACTCAATCACTCATTATTAATTTTTTTACACATGTTATTAGGAGAACAGAAAATTATATAAAGTGCTTTACACACACAAAAATGTATTGATTCTGAGAGATAGATATATATTAACAAAAGCAAAACCGTGGGCAAAAAGCAGCAGCCGGACCGGGCTATAATTACTTGAGAATTCCGTTCCTCACAATTCGGGATTGAATTTTAAATTAATTTACAAACAATATCGAAATTTAATATCATTAAATAAAACAAAACGACTCTTCGCATCAAGAAACAAAAAGTTCTTTATAATTTACAATGAAATCAATTTACTTTTGTATTTTGTGTAAACTTTGTTGTGTTCTACTTATTGCTAGCTTCGTACCGTAACCCTTTTAAAGTGCGTTTACAAAATTAAATTAATTATTACCTTTGTCAGATGCTTAAATAAGTTGTCTGAACAGAACTCTTACTGTTTAATTTATATTAGTGAATGGAATGAATTTACAGTTTATATTGTACGGATCGTTATGTCGCTCTAGCAATGTCTATTGGGAGTATAATTTGCAAATATCATCGTTAATTGACCCATATTATTCATGGCGTGTCTTATTTCTTTTCGAGAGCAACGTGAAGAGACATTTACGCAGGCCGGCATGACAGCGGTGATGGATGGTATGTCTCTCGGTGGTCGCCACTGTTTTTGGATTGTACTATGCTTACCATCAGACACAGTACAGTCACTTTGCCGAGCTACAATAAAAAAAAAAGTTTTTCGGTCATAAGTTGGATGAAGGCGGTTACAATTATTTTTTGAATATTATTGATTGATATAATTCAAGTAAATCATATATTTCAAATATTATATATATCGAGGAAATGAAGGCAAGATACACTCAGAATTGCGAACTGGCCGACAGACCTTGCGAAAATGAACCAACCCCCTTTTTTTTCGAACTGAGTACAAGACGTAGACCTTTACAAGGCTTTTACAGCTTCACCGGATTATAACCCACGTACATACTTCGCTACGCCTTTTATAGTTTCGCTTTATATCAGCATATAGAGCACAATATTTACTTCAGGCACAAGTATCCCCTCGAAGGTATATCGGTCAGGTTTATGGGAAAGTATGACGTCAACCATAGTGGCTTCATAGTTGTGATTTAAACGGTTAGTCGTACATGTGTCTAACCCAACTGTCTGAGTGTGTATACCTCATTTCTAGTCGTCGATTGCCTTTTAAGGTATTTCTTCAAAGCTAATAGTAACAATGAAGATGCCTAAACAAACGATAACTCCAACCAGTGACGTCTTGGAACGGAATAAGTAGTGTTCAGTCATCAGTATGGATCGAAAGTAGTCAATAGTAAAAGTAGTACAGACGTAGGTCAATAGTAACTCCCACAACATATATGTCAAAATCGTAGCGTTAGCCCAAGGTATCCATTTCACGCGAGTGAAATCGAGGGTAGAGGCTAGTTGCAGATAATTCGTATCGTAATCATGTCGATAAATATTTCGTATTTTAGAATTTGTTTATTCATTTTGTTGAATCATCAAGTTAACTATAAAAATTCAACATTTTTCGCTGACCAAGGATTGAATAGAAGGCTATGTAAATGCATTAGAAATATTTAATCTTGAAAGTGGAGTTCTATAATGTAAATATTTTATTAGAAAAATATAACCGATCTTTTTAAGGATTTTACATGCAGTAGAAACATTTTATTTCTGTTGCACTTAGGAATACCCGTTCGTTTATATAAATATTTAGAAAAATTCAAACCCCTACTACGAAACTCCTATAGAAAGAATATTATAACTTTCTCGAAAACATTATATAAAATCGAGAGTATTTCTTTTGACTAATTGTGGATAGTTAGGCGTGATCTCATTGCGAATGAGACAAGATGATGAGAAAGAAAGAGACAGATTCAAGATAGAACGTATTGTGCAAAGTGAGAAAGATGACAAACAAAATTTACTTTAGTTTTTAGGGTGATAATATCATTGAAAAGTAAGTGGATTTATTTATATTTTATTTTGTTATTTACTAGCTTTTTCCTGCGATTTCACTCATGTTCATAAATAAATTCATTCTTTCTGTAAGAAGATACCTACTATATACCTTTTACTTTATCCCCACGCCGCGGCTGCCCGCCGGCTGTAATGCGACAATGGACGAAAAAATTTGATGACTTCAAACAAGATTTCACTCTAAAAACTTGGAAATAATACATCTCATATCATAGAATTTTTTAGGAAAGAACATTAAAACGAGATGACTATTGGACAAAAGGTAACATCATCATTAGCAATTCAGTCTAAAAGCATTATGGAAGCTTCTGCACCATCGAGCCGGAGCGCGTTGGATGTTAGCTTATTCAAGGGGACGTCTGTCTCAAACTTCACTGCACTTGATACCATTAAAATTACTATATGTATTCAAATATATACTAATAATAATCAGAACGCGTATATTTTAGCGGATAAATTACCTTACACCAAAATTCTTTATGTAATTTAGATGAGCACTTCGGAATACCTCTTTAAAAAAATAGAAGACTCTGGAAACACTACTGATGGAAA
Source organism: Antheraea mylitta (assembly GCA_014332785.1). Lineage (NCBI taxonomy): Eukaryota > Metazoa > Arthropoda > Insecta > Lepidoptera > Saturniidae > Antheraea > Antheraea mylitta. Next base: position 2,143,374 of record JACEII010000017.1, on the reverse strand, counting down.
ATTCCATCAGACAGGCGGTTTTTAAATCATATTTTTATATTAAAGCATATTGGGTTCACTATGAAGATTGCAAAGAAGTAATAGAAGATTATTAAACTGGTTATTAGGTAAATTGAGCTGTTTCTATGGATTTAACTGAGCCTCTAGAAGCAATTTAGGATATTCCTTATATGTGTTATACGTCCTCAATAATATTTTAAATATGAATTAATTATTTTTTTATTTGAATTTTTTTTTTTTTAATTTGTATTTAGTTGCAAACACGTTGTTAGGGTTAAAAATAAAGGATATAGATACATTTCATCTTGATATGTTGTTATTGAGTGCTAACCGAGTGCAAAATTGAATATACAATTATAATAATTTTACAAGGTAATTGACACAGAAGCAATCCTTTTAGTTTGTAATATCAAGACTGAGTTCCTCTTTAAGATTTGTTTTCGCCAAAATTATATACTGTATTCACTATTTAATTTCAATCATAGAATGTATGTTAAAAATAATATCAAAAATATATTTTATTTGAAATGGGAGTTTTATTTTAATCTTATTAGCATTGTACCTTGGATAATAAAGATACTCCAATCGACATATTGGTAAGTTTATTACATACAACACTAAATACCTATGGTTATGGTATGGTCATGGACCTTTAGGTATTCCTATAAATAGCTTTTAGAGTAAACGTTTCTTAAATCGGTTTTTCTTTTCGTAAACTTTTGATATGACTGCTTTTATTCGTGGACTCTTTGAATTACGTTACTATGCACTAGAAGTGATGCATCTTCGCCTAAATATCCTAATGATATCATCTTAATATACATCGATTAACTAAAGTAGACAGTAATAAATAAATTTATTAAACGCTATTTGAAACGCAACTTCTTCCATTAAAGAATATTAGATTTATGTAAGACGCAAGATGGTAGTCGTCTATGCTCATTAGGAAATCATGTAATCTCAAAGGGCTTACTCCTGTTATTCAATTTATGAATACATATTTCCAGTAAGGCGGCTGTTTTCATGTCAAATAAATACAAAATATTAATGTAGATAAAAAATAATAATAGTAAAAATAATCATATATAAGAATAAATAAATATTTAACTCTATATATATTTATCTATCTAATATAATAATCTATACTAATATTATAAAGCTGAAGAGTTTGTTTGTTTGTTTGTTTGGTTGAACGCGCTAATCTCAAGAACTACCGGTCCGATTTGAAAGTTTCTTTTAGTGTTAGATAGCTCATTTATCGAGGATGGCTATAGGCTACATATCATCACCTTAAAACCAATAGGAGCTGAGAACTGATGAAGAATGTCTCAAAATCGAGCTATTTTGGAAGCTTCCGCTGCGTGTTAATGTCAGTATTATATGCGTTGCCATGGTAACGCGATAATATTCTATCACAAATATTTACATGGTTTATTTATGTCCCTATTCAAAAAGTTTATTCTACCCTAGTTTTGTTTACAATTATATCGCACGTTTACGTTTATATCGCAAACATTTCTAAAGTATATTTTGTGTTGTTATTCAAATACTTTAGTAGTAGTAATTTTCGTCCAATAAGACAGTCAAAGGAATTAATTAACTCATACTGACAATTCTGAAGTTGTTAATATAGGTAGTTTTCTTCTATGTCCAAGTTAATGTAAAGGTATAAGCGTCAAATCCTCTATATAATATTTCATAAATTTTTAACCGTCTTAATATTCAAAACCACAGAATTCATGCTCCGTGGTTTTATTTTTCATACATTTCACTTATGCACAATAATTGAACCATATTACATAAAACGTCACCAATTTAACACAATATAGAGACAAATAACACAAGATTATGAATAAAATATAAAATCCACTACATGACAGACTGAAATCCCGGCAAAAACTTTATTCTACTTTAGTTTTGTTCCCAATTTTTGATTTGTGATATACATATTACGTATTGTAAAAGTAAAGTAAGTGTATTTTATATTAAAATAAATACTTTTCGGTGAATAAATATATCTGTGATGCTACAAATATCAACATTTTTTTAAATTATGTCGATATTTCTGTTTTTTTATTTGTTTCGGGTAATCTCCGAAACGGCTGGACCTATTTGAACAGTTTTTTGTTCTGAGAAATGACTACGCTATTGATATAGCAAGGTCTTAACAGCTTCACCGGACTACAAGTAATATTTGGACGGTAATTTTACGTAACTAATTAGCTGTGGTTCAGCAGGCGTTGCCCGCCCTGATAATAAGACAAATTATACCTAAACCTTGCCCAAGAATCATTTTATATATTAGTGAAAACGAAATGAAGATGCATTCTGTAGTTTTTGATCTTATCGCGAACAGACATATAGACAGACGTGGAATAGGACTTTGTTTTACACTATGAAGTGATGTTATCCGTGCATTCGTCTGTGTGAAATTAATCAAAAATATGTTGTTCACTGTAAACATACGCGCGTGACGTGCGCTGTACTGGACTCCAAGAATAAATATAATTGAAAGTCATATGTGTACATGTGATTTAAATTATAGCAAGGTATAATAATAACTTAATTATATCAACACTATGGACATATTATATTTATATAATAAAAGATTTAACACATATTGTTTGATAATTTTAGCTTAATGTTTTCATTACTTTCTTATATAGTGTAAGTGAGCACTGAGTGTGGTATATAGTACTTTAAAGTTCCAGTTATGTGGCTTATGATAAATCCCATCCCATTCGATACACTATTAGAATTCACATATATAATTTACACGTTACCTGTTACATTAGATGATGTGCGTGTGATACTTATAAATATTTTTGAAAGAGTATTATTGTATTTTACACTAGATGTGTGATCACAACTTTAAATTTATTTAATATATTAAAAAAAACGCGTGCGAAGCCGCGGGTAACAGCTAGTTAATATATATATAACAATATAATTTAATCTAATACTTTTAAACGCGCAACTCTTGTATATTTTTATTTTGTTATATATTCAGGCTCTTGAAAACGGTGTGAGCTATATTGAAACTTAGTATGTAGGTGGTTTCGGGGATGATAAATCGATGTAACTAGATTTTATTGATGGAAACCTTTTTTCATCTTTTTCATCATAAAAAAATATAGCTAGAATATAAAGGTAATTTTCGTCAACGCTGTCAAAACAAAAATAGTTCATATGATAATCGGCTGCTTTGAAAATTCTAATAACCCCCACTTCGAAATTGAGTGACAGTAAATGTATCTTTTTTAATTGTTTTTTGTTGGTAAACAATACTAATTTTGTGAGGCAAGCCTAACAGTTTATTTTAATTTATAAATCTTTTTCTAAAGAACCGAGCTAGGCTCGGTCGTCCAGGTCCTAAAATTATAAATATAAGATTTACATTTATACACTATGGAGACAGAATCTTAGACGCTTTTCTTATACATGGGGAGATTCGCAATGGATATCCATCCCGCGGGACGGTTGGGATTGCGTTATGTCCGATTCTCACGGACTAAGCCACCATGGTGCTGTCTTACACCTTTGGGCCAGGGAGCAGGAACTACCTTATCGGCACTGCGTATGTCCCTCGGACAGGTGTTGGTCCCTCTTAAGGGGCTCGAACTGCGGTCCAGGGATTGCGTTATGTCCAATTCTCACGGACTAAGCCACCATGGTGCTGTCTTACACCTTTGGGCCAGGGAGCAGGACCTACCTTATCGGCACTGCGTATGCCCCTCGGGCAGGTGTTGGTCCCTCTTAAGGGGCTCGAACTGCGGTCCAAGGTGTCAAGACGGTAGATTCCACAAAGAGGAGTGGGTGTCAGAACCATCTGACGAACTGTGGGAGTCCCATCGGCACAATGGCTTTCCACCACATGGGTCTGGGCAGTTTAGCTCTCAGAGCGACGAACATGCCATCTTTGACCTTATAACTACCAAACTAGCTTATCCTCTATCTGAGCAGTTGGTTTACCTCCAAAGAAATATCTATGTATGTACATACGTAAATAATAATAATAATAATATCCTTTTTTATGCTTTCAATTATCATACATTTAGAAATAAGGTTTTCTTTTTTAAATGAAAACGGTGTTACCCTGGAAAGGTCTTTACAGCTTTACCGAACTACTGAGGCGAGTGCTGAAGGCACTCAGCCGATTTGGGATGTTTGGGTGACTAACTCAAGGGTGCAAGGCACACCTCGGTCTGGGCTGTCGCCTGTTTTGTGCAGAAATTACGACCTATCTGAGCTAACCTAAGCTAAGCATTCTAGATATATGTATATGAGTTATTGAAACATGCATGTGTACCAAGCATGCGTGCCACAACAACTCCTATATTTATTTTGTGTCGGGAAAATTCCTCTAAGCTATATAGGATAGGATAGGATAGGTAAAAATAAGGGTAAAACTCTTTGTCCTCTATTTCTCTGAAAAAGAAAAACAGCGTGTAAGCTTGTAGGTGTGTATAGCTGATGTGTATGATGTTGTACCAGTGATGTAAGGTTTTGTTTCACTGTATCGTGTAAGCAGCATACTCAAGGGCTCCACGCCGAGGGAATGTACCTGGGCTTGAGCCGCTGCCGAGGGGGGCCTAATCTTGTGTGCGGGAGCGAAATTTACCCCCATACCACGGCGGCGTGACCTATCGTTACGCGGGTGTGGGCGTGAACATGCTCTGTTTGAAGAGACAGAATGGTACTAATCGTTCACTGACGTGATGGAATCAGGAGGGTCGGTAAAAATGTGTCGCGGTTGTCTTCTATACTGCGCAGGGTTGGTTACGGGTTCATAGTTCGTGGCAGATACCACTATAGGGCTGGGATGATTCGCGGCTTTTTCGAAATAACTACTTGTGAGTGATTTTTATATACGCCCAGACAGAAAGCATCTCCAGTCCCTGTGGAGGTCCTTATTTCGGATGTACCATGGGGCACCGGTTATTTTACGTAGAGTTTGGTCCTGGAGAACCTGCAACTTATGAATACTATTTTGCGCGTGTGACTGGACAACTGTACGTCATAATAGAGTTCTTTTGTCAAAGGGTTATACTTCTGTAATCAAAGGTTTTCATCATGGCTACTCAGTTATTTGCCATTTGCCATGATCTTCATTATATAATCATTAAAAAAATCTATGTGTAAGTGAAAATTAATTATAAATTAGAAACATAAACCACGTGGTAAAGCTTAAATTTTAACCAAACATAACTTTACGAAAATAAAGAAATTTATTGCAACCCGTGTCACAATTTTTAATTCAGTTTACACGACACCATGGGGCGGTATTTCTGGGTGATATTGAATTAAATGTAGTCTGTTCATTATGAGAAATAGTGATATGCCCAGTATCATCGTTTGGAAAAGTAATGGATGCACAATATAAACAAATGGTGAATCCAAGACAAAGACGTTTTTAATACTACCATTAGCTTTTAAAAATAAATTCTTTTTTGTTACTACATGAGGTTGAACTGCAACATTGTAACCGCGGAGGTCTAACTCATGGATTACTTTTATGAACAAAATTCTTATTTGGAATATACAACGTATTATTTGGCTCATTTTTTTATTAAATCATCATTTGAAGTGAGTTCACCATAAAAAATAATAAACATTACAATAATAGTTATATTTTATAATATCATTGTTGAATGTAGGATGAAAAATGGTAATTGGAACGTAAGAGTTAAAAAATACATACAGTTGAGCATAGCAACCTCCTTCAGGACCTGTTTTGAACTTCGGAATTATCGACAGCTGTCAAAATGTCTTTTTTATTTACATGTGTGTATATGTTGTATAAAATTCAAGCAGTAGTGTGAGTAGTGCATATTTTAATTAATTTGATATTCTTCTAATGAATTTTATATAAAATAAACAGCTTTCTGCACTTCTCCGCCATATAAGCTTTAACTATGCCAAATTTCAAGTTCAACCGTGTACGGCAAATAGGTTAAAAAGGGGTACAATTATTTTGCTTTACGTATTAATATATAGATTTAGATTTGAACTTTTTAGGTTACATTTTAATTATAATCTATCATCTTAGCATATTTAAATTATGTCATCCTAGGTAAGGCCTCTGTCTATTGTCAACGATTTACTTGTTAGTAGATTTAAAAAAGTATAAGCCTTTTTAGATAGATACTTAATGTTCTACAAAATTTGCAAGTAATTATAGTATTAGAACGGAAGAAAAGGAAAGATATAGAATAAGTATATGAGTGAGTTAATTTTTAACAGTTAAGTTTAAAACAAATACAAGTTTATAGGATTATATGAACGAAGATAAGCTGAAAAAGTTGCGAACGAAAAGATTAATGTTTAAAATTTATGGATAATCTTGCAATGAATGTTATTTTTGTTATTTCTCTTTCAATTTGTTGATGAAACGAATGATTTTTCTATAACGATATATATAACAACATCTTGTAATATATTCAAGTGTCATTGCAGGACTTGAAAGTATACGAATCGATGTAGTGGTGAAGCGTAATGTTAATAAGGGATCCCAGTATTGTCAGTTATATTGATGTTCGTTCTGGAAGTTATAATAAATTTACAGAAACGCTAAATATTTGAATATATGTAAACGAATGACAGACTAAAGACTGATATATCAACACACAACACAAAGTGCTGGGCTAATGAGGGAATCTTTGCATGCTATTTTTTTAACATTGTAGCTTAGCACCGAAGAAGAACTTTTGGGAATCAACTCCTAAGATGATGAAAAAGGGAATTAAGGTTTGTATTAAAATCCGTAATTTTTATTCAATTGTTTTGCTATACATATAGATGTAGAATAAAAAAACAGGGTGTGGATCAGTATGTACACGCGGAGAAAATGAAACCATAAACTATATACTATACGAAGTTTCGTACTATAAATACTTAACTATACATTTACTCATTTTGGTATACTAGTAGGCCCAGACAGACACTTATAAATACTTACACATATATATAATTACATACTCTATGTGGCACGTGTAACGCATAAAGCAATTTTTTTTCCACAGTGCTATAAGTTTTTCTTCAACAGAACTTGAAAATAATTAGTGCATAGAAAACGCGTGCAAAGCCGCGGCAAATTGCTATCAATTTGATATTTCTAGAAGTCGACGTCTAACGTAAACCTAGTTCGGGGTGAGTCCGTTGGGTTGCAGATGTGTGTTTAGCTTCTCAAAATGCAAATCTTGCAAATGGCTGCCGCCACCGTTCGGGCATACTAATGACGTTTTCGTAGCTTAATTTCTTTCTATTTGAAAGTAAAATTAAGAATGGGCAAATTGATGGCAATATGAAGTAAACGGATTTCGAATAGGAATTAGAAACGAGTCACTTAAAAAAGGTTGGTATTTTGTTAGTCCGCTTAGTTACCTACTGTCCTCAAATTGAAAATATGTCGCGACGCACCTGTTAGAGTGTTTATACAATTGCACTTGATAGCTAGCCCCCCTTTAAATTTAGCGTCTTTATCATATTATTACACCCGCGTAACCACAGATTACGCCGCCGTGGTCTGGGGGTACATTTCGCTCCCGCACACCAGATTAGGCCCCCATCGGCAGCGGCTCAACCCTAAGGTCCGTTCCCTCGACGTTGAGCCTTTGAGGACGCTGCTTGCGCGATACAATGACACAGAGCCTTACGTTACTACTACAGCATTACACATAGCACCTCCACACGAGTGCACGTATACACGCTTACACATGAGAGTGGAAAGGCGTTTTTCCTTATCAAACTGAAATAGTTTAGAAAATTATCTGATATGAAATATGTCAGAGTTGTTAAGGTATGTATGCTTGGTATACATATATGTTTCAACAACTCAAACATGAATGAATAGTTAGATTAGCTTAGGTTAGCTCAGATAGGTCTCGAATTGCATGTATTAGGCAACAGTCCAATCCGAGGTGTGCTAAGCGTCACCCTTGAGCTAGTTGCCCAAATAAAATCGGCTAAGTGCCGGAAGCGCTCGCCTTAGCAGTCCGGTGAAGCTGTTAAGACCTTGCCAGGTCAATAGCGTAGTGAGATCGAGAAAAAAAAGCTTTCAAATATTAAAACGAAAGTCAGAATCTTTATGACGGACAATGAACTCTACGGAATATAACAAAGCACGATATAACAGAATTCTCAGAAACATCGTCCCATAGAGTATAATTATTTTACAAAGTAATCAATCATTTATAGTATATTAAATTAAAGCCATAATTCGTAACAAACTATAATTTAATCTCTTAGCAACAGCTGTTCAAACAATAAGTTGATAATAACAAAAGATGACTTCTATGGAACAGTAATAGACAGGCAATTTCAATTAAACAATTTGTTAGAAACGTGTAAAGCTCGATAGGAGTACTTGTTGTTGTAGGTGTGTAAGAGTTTACATAGTGGTAGGGATTTTTGCTAAGTCTGTTTGGCTATCACCACTGGCTAGTTGAAGGTTGAGGTTTTGTTTCCGATTGAGAGCTTCCGCTGCGTGTTAGCGTTAGCCCAATGTAACTATTTCACGAGAAGAAAGTCGCGGGCAGAAGTTTGTTAATGCATAAAGCCGATTAAGCTAATGTTGAGTATGCTTGAACAGGTCTGAAAAAATACATTTAAAGTTTAATTTTGTGAAATTAGGACCATTAACGTCATCTTGCAAACGGTCAAGGAGAAACGCTCCATAATGAAACTGAGAATTATGTTTCGATAGGCCTAAGTAAACTTAAACTGACATCGTTGGAATATATATCCAAAAACCCAATTCAAGAACTAAGTGGCTTCAGATTATACCAAGAACGATGCCGTACGCATACCATACGTATATTATTAGTTATAAATATATATTAGCTTTTATTCTTCTAAATGAAGCTTCAGGAAAGTCTTTTAGAATATACTTTTGCAATCGAAGTACTCGTATATAGCTTTTGGTTTCTACTCGTTGGGTTTAATTTTTTTTTTCTTAACATAAGACTCTTACACAAAGTGTCAGTCACTGTATTGTTAAAATAAAAATTCATCGGGTTATTTATAATCCAGAAAGTTAAAAAAAAACAGTAAAGATATTTACATACAGTATAACTTTTATACAAAAAAAAAAAAACAAACCAGAACATTGAAAATATAAGTTTCTTAAGAAAATATAAACAGTATCTTTAAGAAAAATCAAACAGGGATATAAGGAATATATGAAAATAATGATGTAATAATATTTTTCAAATTAAAGATGAAAATAAAATGTAATATTTGTGAATATAAAAAATACATGAAAGCTATTAATATACGATCAAATTAAGTGCCTACACCGCTATTGTATTATATTTTAACTCCTACTCAGCACAGAATAGCACTTCTACTGTAATATAGAATTCGTTAATATCGAAGCACAATTTTACTATTTGAAAATAATAATCTAATTTGTTTATCACAACGAAGGTATATTATACACTAGCCTTTGCCCGTGACTTCGTTCGCGTGGCTTAGATACACGAACACTAACACGCAACAGTTCTCAAAAGGAAAAATCATCCCGATTTTGAAATATTTTTCATCTGTGATCCGCACCTATTGGTCTTAGCGTGATCATATAGATCATAGAGATCCTATAACGATTCTCGATGAATGAGCTATATAACATTGAAAGAATTATTCAAATCGGACAAGTAGTTCCTGAGATTACCCCCTTTTTTTTACGTGGGGAAATCCCTTATGGATACCCACCCTCGCGGGGGAAAGGATGGGTTATGTCCGGCTTGCACGGACTAAAACCCCACGGTGTACCGACAGACCGTAGTGTTGGGGCGGCAAGGGATCGTGCTGAGCTATTCCCCTTAGATAGCCGCCCCAACGGTCCGCCCGGCGGAAGGTGGCCGCCGGGCTCCTACGTATAGAGAGGCAGCTGGGTACACACTAGCTGTCTCCCCTCGACCGCCGGCCCTGTGCAATAAGGGGATAAGCCCCCCGACTACATCCCCTCAGGTCCGGCTACGATGGCAGGAGGATTTATGCAAAGCGCCGCCGCCTCCTGCCGGTCCTCCGTCGGTGAAGATGGCCACTGAGGGGATCCGCCTCGCGGGCCCTCTCCGCCGCCTCCTTTAGCGAGATGACTTCCTCGCAAAAGGAGGCCACTGCTCGCCATACCTGCTCGCTGCCGAGCATGGACGAGACCACGCACAGCAGCGACAAATCCTCTCCTACAACCACCGCCAGAATGCGGCGCTCCACCTCCCACGCAGCACACTCAGAGAGAGTGTGTTGCGCGGTATCTTCCTCAGCGCCGCACTCATGGCAGGCGATGGTCGGCTTCCTGCGAGCGATCCGGTGCAGGTACCACCCGCAACAACCGTGTCCGGTCAGCACCTACACCAGTCTGAACGACAGGAAGCCCCATCTCCTCCCAATCCACTCCCGCAGGACCGGGCGGACGGCGTTAACGGTGTGCGTTCCGAAGCGCGCGTCCGCCAGGTTCTGTATCCACCTCTCTATCGCCCCCTCCCGCAACTGTTTCCTCCTACTCTCTATCTCCCTGGGAGCCAGAGGCTCCCCACTACGTTTCCTCACCGCCGTGAATTCGTATACGGCGGCGAGAACTCCTGCCTCCAGCTCCCAAGGAAGGGAGCCGGCGAGCGTGAAGGCCGCCGCCGAGGACATCGTCCGGTACGCCCGGATCACCCTCAGCGCCACCGTACGCTGCGCATTGCGAAGCGCGCGCACGTTGGTGGCCCCGAGGGCGTCCGCCTAGACCGGTGCCCCGTAAGCGGCCATCGCCCGCACGACTCCCATATTCAGTCGCCGGCACCCAGCCCCCGGCCCCTTAATATTGGGGAGCAACCGGCCGAGTGCCGCCGCCGCCCTAGCAATTCGTGGCCCGAGAGTCGCGAAGTGGGGCTCGAACCGCCAGCGCCCGTCCAGGGTGAGGCCCAAGTACTTCATTTGGGCCCCCACCCTGACCCGGGCGCCCTCCACCATAACCTCCTACAACGTCACAACATCACAACGTCACAAACTCACAAACTTTACCTCTTTATAATATTAGTATAGATAACGTTAATTGCTGGTTGTTTCATACTTTTCTTCATTTCTCATTAAAAACCGCTCGCGACTTTGTGCGATTTTAATATGTATTTAATACTTAATAAAAACAAAATTTAACTTGTAAGAGATATTGCGTAGACTATTAGATTATACTAGCTGTGCCTTGTGGTTTCACTCAAATATAATGTTTCCCCCGCGTTACAACGCGGCTCGCTTGCATATTAAAGTATAATGCATATAGTTTAATAAAAGGGCTATAAAATATACAACCATTTTAAAAAATCGGACTGTTAGTTACAAAAATTAACGCTTTCAAATTCTCAAAGGTTCAAAGTTTCAAATAATTCCTTGGTAATTAGAATAGAATCTTTAATAACAAAGGCATGCTAATAAAGTATACTAAAGTTTGCAACTTTAAGATGTAAAATCAATATTAAAACCGTTGTGTCTCGTCTGCAGGGATGTCTGAGAAGTCTAATTTTAAGTTTTACGTGTAACCTATTTAGCCTTTCCACGGCTCGAGCGACTTCGTTAGGGACGGTTCACACTAAAACTTAAGATTTTTTTACTCCTATACACTTTACTCGTCAATCTATTATATATCTACCCTGAGTTTGAGTTTCATTAATAAGTCATAGAAGAAAAGAGTGTACAATCGAATATATTTGATGTTTGACACAGTTGTCTGCGACTGTACCTATAATGGGAGTATATATACAACATGAGTTCAGAACGTAATAATGTACTTAACATAAACTAAGGAATATGGAATTTTTGACGAGATCATGAAATGTCATGTAGTGGTTTCTTATATCTTATTCAGAATCTTGTGTTATTTGCCCGTGTAATTTGTAATATTGGCAGTGTTTTAGGTAATATAGTTTAGTCATTGTGCATTAGTTAAGTGGAAGGGAAATAATACAACTGAGCATGGATTTCGCTTTGCCACAATAACTCTCTGGAATGTTCTAAAAAGACGGTCACCATCTTGTTAGTTGATAGAAATTATTGTAAGAAACATGTCATATAATTATCTATTTTAAAATGGAACCAATAATCTACTAGAATATTGACTGCAAAAAATTAAATTAAAACTAAGGAAAATCTGCCAAATATGGTAGATACTTTAATTATACACAACGGTACAAGATTATAAAGGAATTGAATCTATCTTAATACCTTTAAACGATCAATTCTTGTATATTTTTATATTTGTATATATTCAGGATCTCGGAAATGGCGTCATCTATTTCGGCAAAATTTAGTATGTAGGTAGTTTAGGGGACGATAAATCGATCTAGCTAGATTATATTCATAACAAACTTTTTTTAACTGACTTTTCAGACAATGAACAAATATAGCTAAAATATAAAGGTAAATTTCGCCGCCGCTGTCAAAACAAAAATAACTTAGATGGAAATCGGTTGCTTCGAAAATTCGTGTAACAGTAGTAAAGATACATTTTTTAATTTTTTTTTTTTGTAAAATAATGTTAATTTTATTAGTCAAATCTAAATGTTTATTTTAATTTAAAAATGTTTTTTAGGGAACCGAGCTATGCTCGGTCGTCCAGGTACTAATAGTAATAACAGTAATTGAGTAACTATATCAGTTACTGTTATATCAAGAACGAAACAGTAACAGTATCCGCCTTTTGATTTGGTGAGTAGAATACCGAGACAGTTCGTATTTAAGTTTCGTATAGCGTTGTCTTTATCTATCGCATTGCGCTATATGATAAAGTGAACGCTTTACAAAACCGAACCAATCCGATCTAAGTCAGCCGTCTCACTCTTGTTCTTGACATGCCAAATCAAATACAGGGTATATAGGTTTCAATTGTTTTTGATAAGAAAAGAAGTTTCAAAATAAGCAATGTTTAGTGAGATTTATGTCTTTCGTATACCATTTTGTATAAAATTATATTTAATATAACTGCTTACTTGATTATAGAACTTTAATATAACCATTCGTTATGTAATATCGTTGCTTGTTTACAGCATTACGATTTAGTGTTGTCTCTGTCGCTGACAAATGAAACGTGCAATACAACGCCAGTCGGCGCTATTATGCCGGCTTGCAACCCTGTCGGCTGCAAGGTATATTCACAAATGTAGAAAAACGATAAATCAAAAAGAGCTATAACAACTAATGGTAACGCCATCTATTATTTCTAGTATATATTATTTCCTTTTCCCGCTTCCGCATATTTTATCTATATTTTTGCACGCTATTTTATCTATGTATTCTATTTCAACCCCTTCCTCTCCAAAAAGGAACGGAACAAAAATACGCCGCCCGCGCTACTCTACTCTAAACCGCTTCCGCAAGAACACACGTTATCGCACGCAATATTACGCACGCATTATCATATCCAGTAATTTCCAATTTAATCAGTGTAAGAACTACCGGGCAGTATTAATCGCTACAAATAGTGTTGCAAATAATGGTGGAAGCAGAGAACCAGCCAACGGCCCGGTAAGTTTCGTTTCTAACTCCTACCGCTAACTATCTTTATTTTTTATAATTTCCACCAACTAATATTGGCAATAACAGATTCGTATAAAGCCACGGCTAGTAATTTGTAATATTAACTATTTGGTTCAAACTTTTTTTGATAGATAAACAACAATGTGCTTCATAAATTGCAACACAATAACACTGAACTGTGTAGTCTGAACTTATTCTGTTTTTGTGGCAAGTATGTACGTAGGTTTAGATGAGAAAGTTGTAAGGCAGATAATCAAATATCAGACGCGTAACTTGTAGCGTGAAGACGAAACTTAGTTCCGGGGAACTCACTCAATTCAGTTTATGGTTTTGAATAAATTGCACTAATAGTGAAGCGGGACTGTTCATGTTTACTGACGCCTAATAATAAAACGAAGATGAAGGTTCTATTTAACAAGCGATTTTAAAGATACAGGTTTATATAAAACTCATAAAAGTAATATTTCAAATATATCTTCTCACGATTCTCATGAGAGAAGTAATTGGGGTGTAAGGGGTGTCGAATAACATCTTAAGACTTGAGACACCCAAGCCAACCTCACCTGCACGTGGTGCACCTTGCTGAATAACGAACGAAGCAATGGCTATAGCGGGGTGGTAGGGTTTTACAGCCCGACTGGGTCGCAACCACCATGCATATGGCGAAAAAGCCCGTCATAGTGACTAGCTTCTGCGCGTCGCGTTTCAGGATCAGCCTGTGCATATCCAGTACCGGGCGACTTTCGTCATTATGGCCGGCATGACAGCGGCAACCGGCGATGGATAATCTATCTCTCGGTGGTTGCCGATGTTTTTGGATTGTACTATGCTTAACATCAGGCTTAGTGCAGTCACTTTGTCGTACTTCTATTAAAAAAAAAAAATCAGAAATACATAATCTTCTCTTTGATCGTTTCAATCAATAAAAGTTCAATAGATCATCCCACATACATGCACACTTTGCCACTTTGTCGAGTTGCTACAAAAATTATACTTTGTGTGTATTTTAGAACGTCTGCCCTTTACAATTGCAAAATACTGAATGATCGCTGACTTTTTTTTTCGAACTGACTACCTGCTGTTTGCCTGATGGGTCTTCACAGCTTCATCGGACTTCTACGGCGCTCAGCCGAATGGCAATAAGTTCAACATCCAGATCAGTCGAACGGTTTGGTCGATTTGGACCGTCGCCTTAGATACAGCGTGAATCGAACTAAACTAACCATTTGAGCTAAGCTAACCATACATATATACTTTAGTAAGACATATGCACACCTTCATGTGCATCGCAGTGAGGCGTACATGTATATAGAGTCTGACAATTTTGGCTAAGGCTAACTAAAAAATAAAAAACGGTCTCCTACAGAAGCAGTGTACGTAACGTGTGTACAGGAAATTTGTGAATGTGGTGTCACTGTTTCGCGCTAATAGCATGCTCGAGGGTTCCCGTCTGGGGATCAAACCTAGATTTGAGGTGTTACTGAGGGAAGCCGCGGTGAGTTTCTGGGAGCGAAGTTGACTGCTCAACCACAGCGCCGTGATCAGTGGTTTAACGGGCTTGGGAGCAAACACGCTCTCTTTAAAAAATCATTGGTATAAAAATCATTCACAGCTGTTATATTACCCAGGGGATGGTGAGAAGCGACCACTTTAGGTCCCTTTAAGTTTATTTATACTCACAAAACGATAATAATCTACCCGCATTTGATGCTCACTGTGTAATAAGAAATTAATAGACACACGCGACATACTTTAGGACCACAGATACCGCGATATCGTGCCACATCGGACGTTGGCCAATCATTAACCGCATGTACCATTCGTACAAATTGGGTTGCGGCTCCCGACGCAGCGGACCTTCCTGTAATGTCTATAGACTTTTTTTATATGATACGATATTTATCAAATCGTATGGCAAAATAGATTATACATCTTTTATTATCATCGATTTATTGATCGCTCGATTTGTCGTTGCGAGATTCAATTTATGCGGAACAGTGCAGCGGTCAAAAATTTATTACACTTTTTTTTAATATTAAAGGAGACAGACGAAGACTTCGGTCACCTGATGTTAAGTGATCACCACCGTCTATAGACACTAGCAACACCAGTGAGGACGCAAGTGCGTTGCCAGCCTTGTTTGGGAGGCATGGAGGGGAGATGGGAGGGGAGGTGGTGGGCCTCCAGCGCTCTCACTGATCGAACAAAACGCAATAATACAAGCAGTGTTACTTCACGTGGGTGTTTTTGTGGGTCAGGCGGTAGTACCCCGGATGAGCCGTCCCATTCATGCTGAAAGCAGTAATAACTTCAGCGTTGCTCTACCACTTTAGCGCTTTATTTTTTATTAAGTAAGTCCCTGAATTCTTCCGTTTATTTGTATAAAACGTTTGTACGTGAGACGTGAAACATCCACAGCGGCGGGTCAGACTGTTTATATGAACTCAAATTTATATATATATAATAATTATCAATAATAATTATAATAATATCCTTAGTTCCTTATTATTGATATTGACACTGCTGGGAGAGAAATTAAATGTAACTATTATCTTAAAGATTGATACTTTTATAACATTACAAACGGTCCTGGCAGACGTTATCCTACCATGATAATTAAAAAAATCCTAAAAATCAACCACAGTGCCACCTACCGGGTCCAATTGTGTATCCAAGCCATTATTAAATGCACCTCAACACACACAAAAAATGTCATCAAGATCTATCCATCCATCTGGAAGGAGTTCAGTCACATACTCTTACATACGGACAGAATAATTATTGATATATAGATACCACATATCATATAGTATTATCCAGATCTATTAATTTACAATGAGAATAAACAGCGGTTTCTCTTATTTTATAAAATATGACTTCATTTTGAGACAACAGTTTAATGTCAATTTACTAGTAAATCATTAATACAGAGAGTATCGTATCATGTTGATACAGTAAACCGAAGTTACATTAATATCTAGCATTGGTAAAAGCTAAAGTAAGTCTTATTTTGTTAACCACGAAATTATAATCTCCGAAGGGTAAAAAAGCAAGACTGTTATTAGGACTATCTGCAGAAGTATAAACCCAAAACAATGAAATAACTGTTTTACATACATGTGATATATATGTAAAATATGTCCTATATGTTATACAGATGTATAAACTATTACCATAACAAATTTCGTCAAAATTCGTCCAGAAGTTTTTGCGTGAATCCCGTAAAAACGACAAACAAACAGACCGACAGAGATACAAAAATTTTAAAAACCATGGAAATGCAGAACGCCTTTCCATGGTTATTAATGTTAAGCTTCTTGGAGTATTTTTGTTTAAAATAATTTATGCACAGATTTCGTTCCGTTACGTTTTTATTGTATGTATAAATTAATTGATCAAACATAGGGGCTTCACAATCTTCATAGAAAATACCATATCGATACCATAGCTTGTCGATAAAACTTCACTAGAATGTCACTGACGCGATGGCGAGAGCGGGGTGGTAGGGTTTTACAGCCCGACTGGGTCGCAACCACCATGCATATGGCGAAAAAGCCCGTCATAGTGACTCGCTTCTGCGCGTCGCGTTTCGGGATCAGCCTATGCATATCCAGTACCGGGCGACTTTCGTCATTATGGCCGGCATGACAGCGGCGACCGGCGATGGATAATCTGTCTCTCGGTGGTTGCCGATGTTTTTGGATTGTACTATGCTTAACATCAGGCTTAGTGCAGTCACTTTGTCGTGCTTCTATAAAAAAAATACCCATAAGCTTTTGTCCTGCCAAAAATTCCTTATCGCAACCAAATAAATTATTACTTCAAGAACAATGAATTAAATATCGTGTAGTATAAAACGCCTTTGCGCCTCCCGAGAGTATCCAACGAATCGCTATTAATAATTTAGAGTTCATTTTATTTTATGAGTACAAATGAAAAAAGAATACGCAGCTAAAAGTGTTTTTTTTTTGTATATGTGAGAGAGATGTTAACAACCGTGATGTTTTATTTTGTTCATTTTTTTATTGCCCGTTGCATACTGTTAGCTATTACAGATGCACCTTAAAATCTTTATAATTTAAAAATCCAGTGTCATGATGTTTGTCCATGATGAACTTCGATACTACTTGACCGATCTTCACGAATATGTAGGTGGTAGAGCCACGCTGAAGCTATTACTGGTTTCAGCATGAATGGGTCGGTTCATCCGGGGTAGTACCACCCCTCTTACAGAAAACCGACGTGAAATAACAGTGCTTGCATCGTTGTGTTTCGTTCGGTCACTGAGAGCGCCGGAGGCCCATCTCCCTTCCTCTTTCCTCCTTTCTTTTTCCTTCCCCTCCCCCGTCTCCTACATACAGGCTGGCAACGCACTTGCGACTTCCCTGATGTCGCTAGTGTCTATGGACGGTACTGATCACTTAACATCACGTGCCCCACCAGTTCGTTTGCCTCCTATGAAATAAAAAAAAAGAAAAAAAAGTAAACATGTATGTATAATTTGGCCCAACTTGAGAGGTAGGATACTTTATATTTCGATTACTGGCCTCAACATTTTTTAATTACTAATTAAATGGTTGTCATTAACTATGAGTTTTATCAGATTCGAACAGATGGCGCTTTAAACTAGTTTGTTAATAGAAAGATGTAGGACTGTCTGTTATATATATCTCATAGATAGCGCCATGCTTCAATTTTGAATCTTTTATTGGATATTTGTTTATTTTTTATTCTGTTCTTTACCCCGACAGTTTTATATAAACTCATTATTACATAATACTAAAATAGAGAATTAAAGATGTCCAAAATGTCATCTTCTTTGTATGAGTTACTTGCAAAAATAGTTTTGTCTCGCACTAACATTAATGTCTGATTTCATTGTAAAGATCGCCAGACTCTGGACAAGCTTAATTCTTTCCATCTTTTCCTTACATTGCCTGCGTAAAACAAAAGGCACAACCGAATGATTAACGCAGCACTAACAACAACTGTCAAACAAAACGCGCTTCAAAATAATGTTCGCATCATTGGGCGTGTGCTTCCTTATAATTATTGAAAAAGCGCACCTAAACTATGAGATTTTATACATGAAAGTGAACCAAGAAATACGAAGATCCAATAAGTTCAAGTATCCTACTATCCTTTACCTATGTTAAGTTATAACAAACTCGATTAAAAGTACGAGGCAATAAAGATAAATTTAAACAATATAAAATGACAACTTCTTTAGGATAAGCCAGTATGTTCGTCACTAGGTATTTTCAAACTACAAATAATTGACTGTTATATGGATTCGAATACTGGACTACGAAAGAGACGGATGAAGAAAGATTACATGTTGGAGTGGAGAGATCAACGAATGTTAAGGTAAATATGTGATATAACTAGAATGAGTAACATTAAGAATGAGTATGTAAGAGGAAGTTTGAAAACAACACCAGTGATAGAGAAGATGAATAATAGGTTAGCATGGTACGGGCATGTTATGAGAAGAGATGAAAGTCATACAACAAGGAAAGTCTTGAGTACGAAGGTGAACGGATATAGGAGTAAAGGAAGACCGAAAAAGGTATGGATGGATTGTGTGAAACATGATATATGTATAAAAGTTGCGAATACAGAGCTAACATCTGAAAGAGAAGAGTGGTAAAGGAAAACATGTTATGAATCTTAGTCGTTTTAAACATTAGCTAAATTTATAAACCGTGTAAATCTACGTCTGAACACATTTCAAGGCGTAATATAATTAAAAACTTCACATAAATCTATCATGATACCGGGTTAATCGGTGGGCGTAATAAATGACTTTCTATGAAATCGAACTTTTAATTTTTAATGTTGAAACCTCAGCTGCGTACGTGATATCAGATTCCGCATCAAAATGAATGCATTAAAATTCCATGTTTATTTCCTATCCTATCATTTAGCAGTATGTAATATTGTTATATCTAATATTACAATCATATTTTGTTTAAAATTTTTATCTCTACTTAGCAATAAGTTGTACATTTTTTATATCATAGGCGGCAAACGAGCAGGTGGGTTACCTGATGTTAAGTGATTACCACCGTCCATAGACACCAGCAACACCAGAGGAGTAGCAAGTCCGTTGCCAGCCTGTGTTAGTGGGGAAGAGAGGAGGAAGGGAAGGGAATGGGTTCAAGGGAGTGGGTCTCCGACGCTCTCACTGACCGAGCGAAACGTAATAATGCAAGCACTGTTAGTTCACGTGGGTGTTTTTGTGGTTAGGGTGATACTATCCTGGGCGCGCCGACCCATTCATGTTGAAACTAGTTATAGCTTCGGCTTGGCTCTACCACCTACAAAAGTATAGTTTATGTCCGTAGTTGTATCGTAATGGTTTAGTATCATATATATAATGGTAATATAATGGTATAGTAGTTATAGGCCATATATCATCAAGCCAAGACCAATAGGAGCGGAGCACCAATTAAGAATGTTTCAATATCGGGGTCTTTTTTCTCTTGTGAGCTTGCGCTACGTGTTAGCATTAGCCTAAGTCACTATTCCACGGGAACGAAGTCGCGGGCAAAGGCTAGTAATATACACGTATATATTAATTATAACGTTTGTATTTTAATCGTTTTTATATATACGTAAATATTATATGTTAATTACAAGAATGGCCTTGTACCTCTCTAAATATTTGCTTACATAGCTGTATTCCAGTAAGATAAATATTATTCGAAACACGTTTGTAAACAAGCGCTGAATGAATAAATAACATAAATGATTAATATTTTTTATGTTAATGGTTTTTTATAAGCTTTTACACTGTACGGTAATAAATATTTCTTATTTCATTTTAGTAAGAGTGTCTTAGTTCGCTGACTCCTGAATTCGTCCTAAAATTCGTTGAATTTTATTTACCTAGTATATCAAACACCTTTTGTGTTATTCAGATCACATAGTATACAATAAAGTCGCTTAGTCTGTTCCCTTAGATCTTTTAAACTATCCAACGGATTTTAATACAGTTTTAACAATAGATAGTATGGTTCAATGGAAAGTTTATACGTATAATACATACATATTATAGTACAGAATAGCCAAAAAATTCAAAGATTTGTAATGTGATGTCGCAACAAACAAATTGTTATGCGCTTAAATCGCAAACGCTGGCTAAACCATACGAGACAGAACAAATTAATGTAGTATGGAATTGTATATTTATAAAATATCAATAAAAAAGGCCGCATCCGATGCTAAAGGATAATAGTTTCTTAGGTAACAGTGTTAGGTTTTACAATAAAGTCCCAAAACATGTTACCGATTTGCCGGACTGTAAATTTAAGCGCCATGTCAAGCGGGTGTTAGTGTTAAAAGGATATTATAGAGTGGATCAGTATATGAACGATAGTGATGTCTGGAATTGACTCCTCTCTGTGCATCCACTATAAGCTGTATGATGTATTTAAATGTATGTAAAAAAAATGTTCCCGGTCGAGTTTCTTGCCGGTTCTTCTCGATGGCTGGGTTATCTCCGAACCGGTGGTAGTTTTTGACGTTCATAAGTGCCTTATTAGGGCCTAAACTGAATAAAGAAATTTTGATTTTGATTTTGATTTTAACCTACAGTTACCGTTTTTATCTTTTTACAAAAATAGTTATGAGTTATTTACCAAACTATTTTATTAGGTTTTTGTAGGTGGTAGAGTCATGTTGGAAG
>JACEII010000017.1:2073313-2122159 GCA_014332785.1 Antheraea mylitta | reverse complement strand
CAGCAATATTTTTACAGAATAATCATTAGTCGGTTCTTGTTGTAAAACAGTTAAAAAAATAAGTACTTATTATTTTACCTATTATTATTTTACCTAATTATGTCAAAAAATGCAAAAATGATATACAATCAACATCAGGTGGTTTAAGCAAAAATAAACTGGTGTAATAATAAGGAAGTAGTTACGCAATTATTGAAAATAACCTTGAAACACGACCCTTTAATGGTGTTCATTGAGTTTGGATGTGATTTTTTACATTTAAAGTATGGTTCCCATAATTTAAAAGGTTTTACAACAAACTTTAAATAAGATTCTCTCTGTCGGTTATTAGTATTTGTTTTGATATTATTATTTTATATATTAAATGTGTCCATGAGCTACCAAAGAATTGAAGGGTGTTAAACTTTAAACAGGCACCTAGTTGAATAAAAACTAGAATTACTCAAGGTAGACTTACTGTGAACTGTGTAATATACAGTTTGATACAAAACAAAGTTAAAGTCTTGTATAGCAATGTAAACTTGACATTTATTTATCCTTAAGTTCTCTCAATGTTATACATATAATCTAGCACCTTTTTATCCTTAAATTTGTGTTCTGAGAATATTCTGTGCGGTTAAAAAATTATGCGAGGCCTATAGGTATTAAATTTACTGTTTTGTTTTATTTCACCTAAAAACTTAGCTATAAAAAGCGAAAGTAACGCTCACGTTGCTCTGTTTCAAGTCACGTGTGCAAATTTTTGTGCTTCTAACGTCAACAGGCTTCTGTTAACGAGTAAACCGATTTAAAATGTTATTATGTGAATCTAAAATTGGTATTTCTTTGTAACTAGCTTGTCCCAATGTTATACATGTAATTCAATAGGATTTTACATATAAATTTGCATTCTGTGCGACTATATTCAAAGCTGTCAAGAAGTTAAACAAGGACTGTACTGTATTTAAATTTTATAATGACACAAAATCTGTATGTGAATAAGGTAACCTCTCGAACGGCTTACCCTATAAATAAAATGATAGAGGTTTGCCGTTGTGCATCTATTATGCAGAAACTAACGGTTATATTTCATTCAAATTTTTAATTTAATTTTTAGATAATTAGTGTTAAACTAAAAACATACAATTATAAAAGAGCTGATACTCGTAATTTATTGTTTGCTTTCATGTATACTAGCTTACCCGGCCACGTGTCGCTGTGGCTTATTTATGTTGAATTAAAAAGATGATAGTATTTGGTATTAGTTGAAAAAGGAATTCAAAATAAAAACGTGACCCCAACTGTAAGGTATCTAGATCAGTTTTCAGTCAATAAACTAATTTAAAGCTTTATCTGTTCGAGACTGATAAGATTTATAATTAATAACAATAATTAACATTGACAAACATGTAATTTGTAATTAAAATATTGTGGCCATTGATCGAAATATTCATTATTATATCTCTCAAGTTGGACTAAATTATATATGAATGCTAACTTTCATGAAAATCGGTTGAGTAGATTCGGATTGGAGAAACATCATGACAATGGATTTAGGAAAAAATATAAGCAGTACAACTCTTGTACTACTCACACATACATAAATACATTTCTCTGAAAACGTGATATATTCACCAACATTTTTACAAATATAATTTAATTGCATATAGAAGCGTGTCTGAATGTACAAGAATTGTTATTATACATTTGCTTATTAATCCAACAATAGTGAAATACATATTTAATATCGAAGAAGACTTTCGAATGAATGATGAAATCTCTGCATTCGCTAACGTTAATGTTCAAAATTGATGACGAGTCGTATTGCCAGAGCTGATGAAATCTTCGTAGAGATTCAGTTACACATTGAGCTACGAATCTTTTTTATATATTCCAATACTTATTTATGTTTCTTTTATAGGTAAACCTCCAAAGCAATTAAAATGCAAATAGCATAGCTAATTTGTAGAATTAGAATACAGAGAAATAGAATCAATGTTTTTCCGCATTTGCGTGCAATGCTCTCTCTCTTTTTATTGTAATTCTAACCTAACCTAGTACGTTAATCAGTTCACAATACGTATAATAGGATTTAACATCCTACGGCATATACTTACATTACTGACATGAGAAATAGAACAATTTAAAGCTATTTGACCTACGTTTGGGCTTAAGATATCTTCAAATTTGGGTGAAAATAAATTGTTTCTGTAGTTAATTGCAGTTTAAATTATTTCCTCAATCTTTACTAATTTAAAAGGTTTGGGGGTACTATTATGAAATAGTTATCCTCAATTCTAATATTTTTAACATTTATCATAGCTATGTATAAATGTATTTGATTTTAATTTTAAAAATTGGAATTTACTAGGTTGACGGGAATATAATATAGATTTCAATTCTACATTGAACTAAAGCTTTTGGGTTAAAGAAATAACAGGCTGGAATTATAAAATACTTTTTCTAATATTCGCCTAACTTCCATGCTTAAATTGAAAACATGACTTCAAGTACGTATAGGTACACATATAAAATTGCATTGTCATTTCTACCATTATGGCATTAGGCCATATTGCCATTTAACGTCAAATAAGATTGCAGTCTGTCTCTACAATATATAAAATATTAATAAATATACATACTCGCGAATATAATAAAAGTGCACTCTATGTTTCATAGCTTCACGTAACTCAACGCTGAGTGAACATTGATTCGGTTTTATTAAAGCGACATCTGTGGCGTGTTCCGCGTAAAACTTCGATTTAAATACGTCGATTCTGTAACTGTTCCGGTTCTCTTCTGTGTTCTATATGAAGTTAACGAGATAATTGTTTTACTTATGTAACTGAAACATGTGTTACTGATCTTTTGTTATTACCATAATCTAATCTTTATTCACAGTACCTTAGATAAGATAGATTTAGTAAAAACCAACATAATTTAAATACAAGAATTAATAACGAATTAGTCATTCCATGTTTCAGGATCACTGAGACACAATGTTTTAGGTAATAATTTAGGTTTCTATAACAAAGTTCCAAAACATATTACCGATTTACCGGATAGTGAGTTTAAACACCATACCAAGCGGGTTTTAATGTCTAAACGCTATTATATAGTGGATCAATATGTGAACGATTGAAACGTCTGGAAATGAGGCCAATCACTGTGCATCCACCAAAAAGGAATGTAACTACAATCTATTTTTTTCTAAACATTTGTAAAATTAAAGGATAAACCATTTTGAACCGTTTCTTGCCGGTTCTTCTCGTTGTCGGAATTGTTTTCTGAACCAGTGGTAGCTTTAACGTTTATAAGCGCCTTCTCAGGGCCTAAATTGAATGAAGTATTTTGAGGTAATAATCTTGAGTTTGAGGAATTCTTTCAAATTTAGCTGTAGAAAATTTGGATTCGGAAAATACGTTGCCAAGGTTCGAATCTGCGTACATCGCATTGATATTCTACCGGTCAAACCACTGAGCCACCACGACTCCCCGCAAATTAGGATCGCAATAAATTGAGGTAAATAAAATTTTCCAGTTATATCAAATAAATTATAAAAGTAAAAAAAGTATATGAAAACAAAAGAAGAACGACCTCAGGATGAATTTTTTTTTTCCATTTTGTTTTTGGCGTTCAAATCTTCTAGATTATTACTGCTATTGTTGAGTAGGTAATATCTTATGAGAATTTCAATGTTCTTACAAGATGGTGGTCCCTTTAATAGAACTTTTCAGGTTTTTGTGTCATTTCAGAATTCATGCTACGTGGCATTATATCCATCTACTTCACTTGTGCATAATAACTGAACTATATTAAGTAAGATACCACCGGTATTAAAAAATATAGAGTCAAATAACACAAGATTATGAATAAAATCTAAAAGCTACTATATTATATCTTACCAAAACTCCAAGAAGTATTTACCTCATCTGATATTTAAGAAACAGCATTGCATTCAAAGAATTGCTCATACTTGGCCGAGTTATTTTTATATACTCCACGAATTGAACCAGTTACGTGGTACCATAAAAAAGTAAAATAAGCATTCTTTAAATCGCTTACAAAGCATTCCCCAACAATTTCCACTCCGAATCAAACGATTCTTCATTCCATCAACGGAGACCGTTTCAAACTAATTCGTCCGACACTTTGTCCGGGTGATTCTAGTGGTCCTATCAACTTTCCACCCCATAAACGTCCTAAGGGACGCATCGATTGCCGTCGGATCGCGACGAATTTGCATTTTATAATTAAAGAATCAGATTCGGGGCGAAGGAAACTGGCGCCGGCGTTCAACGTTTATTTACATTGCGTTTCACGAGTTAGCTGTTTAAGGGACATTACATACTGAATGATTTAACGTGGTAGTAAAGATTTATATTATTAAGTGATGTTTTTTCAAAGGTGATGATTTGAATAATAATAGGTTTGTAGGTGGTAGAGCCACGCTGAAGCTATTACTAGTTTCGGCATGAATGGGTCGGCTCCCCCGAAATAGTACCACCCGAAAAACAGAAACACGGGGGGTAGGTGGTAGGGTTTACAGCCCGACTGGGTCGCAACCACCATATACATGGCGAAAAAGCCCGTCATATTGACTCGCTTTTGCGCGTCGCGTTTCGGGATCAGCCTGTGCATATCCAGTAACGGGTGACTTTCGCCATTATGGCCGGCATGACAGCGGCGACCGACGATGGTTAATCTGTCTCTCGATGGTCGCCACTGTTTTTGGATTGTACTATGGTTACCATCAGGCATAGTGCAGTCACTTTGTCGTGCTTCAATAAAAAAAAAAACCGAAGTGGAGTAATAGTGCTTGGAAAGGCTATTAAAGGCACTTGCGACTGCCCTGGTATTACTAGTGTCTGTGGACGGCTGTGATCACTTGTCATCAGGGGACCAGCCTATTCATTTGCTACCTATAATATAGTTCTTAGGCATAGGAGAGGTTTCTAGACGTTAGTTATAAATAACAAATGGAAGATAAACTAGTTATTGCTGCTTTAATTAGAACTAATTATTCAATTGGTAACCACAGGCTATTGTGATCATAAAATTACGTAACTTGTATGACTGTTTGCTATTTTTATTTTATTTAACAATAAAACAGTAAATTTATTTCTGTTATAAAACAGTCAGAAGGAAAATTTGATAAAGAATTCGTTCAAACAACATTTTATTATTTGTAGGTAGTCTCATTTAATTATGATTCAATAAAATAGTATCTAGTACAACTGAGGTAAATTAAACTACTAATGCAGTTGTAGGATAAATAGGAAGATAATGACATACGCCAATGGCGATGAGACTGCGACTTAATTAAAAGTGCACCGAATTTCAATAGAACATTACAGTGACGTTTTTTTTTCGAACTGACAACACTATTGACCTTGCAGGGCCTTTACAGCTTCACCAGACTACAATGTAGTGACTTACTTTGCGACCTGTCACGTTATGTTTCAGACAGAGAAATTATTGTTTGTACCGATGGATCTAAAATATGATAACGTATTTCAATACCATCACGGTTCCCATATATATTGTAAAACCAATATAAGAAAATGTAATAATTTGTATTTATTATATATTTACTGTGTATTGTATTTACGATGTATTACTTTGGTTAGACTGCCGCGTTGTAAAGGCTGGTGTATCACCCTCCTAATAAGTTTTTTTTGGTTACCCTTCTCGTGGCTATGTTGACAATTTTAGGGTTAAAGCGACGTAGATAGATTATTTTAATTAAAATATCTACCATTTTCAAGCCATGATGGTCTAGTTGACCTATTCAGCAATAGTTAAACTATTAATAACTCCCAAATATATTAAAAATTGAGATAAATTGATTCTGTTACTTGCAATAACATTT
Organism: Antheraea mylitta; assembly: GCA_014332785.1. NCBI lineage: Eukaryota > Metazoa > Arthropoda > Insecta > Lepidoptera > Saturniidae > Antheraea > Antheraea mylitta. The sequence goes on along the minus strand of JACEII010000017.1, from coordinate 2,116,308 downwards.
TAATTTTATATATTTTGCTTTTTCTCGGTAATCAATTGAAAAGATGTAAACTTTCAGGATCTTAGGGTCTTATTACTACTTACATATACCCTAAGTATCGTTTAAATATCTTTCTGGCGTCGATTCGTTATGCATAAGGCCCTATAGAAATTATTTATTCAACATACTATGTTTATTAAACTGCATTTTACGATAATAAAGATGATTTAGTATTTTAAATCTCTATGCATTTAAATCATGTAATAAATTTTATAATATGCATTCAAATGTACACTATGAATTTTAGTGGAACGTAAATTCTTCGCCACTAACACTGCGGTTACATAATTGTACACGATTCACAATAAATCTACATTCACTATTTATATCAAATTCGTATGAACAATTTGCCATTCTCGTGGTAAGGTATATCTAGTTCTAATATAAATGTGAATGTGTGTTTGCTTATCACGTTTTCACACCTACACTGTTCAACCTATTATTATGGTATTTTCCTTACACATTGGCATACAGAAAAGAACACAGGATATCCTTCACTTAGACAAAAAAGTATTGTTCAAATTACGTAGATTTGCGAGCAAAACCGCGGATAAAAGTTAATGCTTCTTATATCATAAATATGTTTGTGTACTTCATTAGGTTTTGTTGCGTTCCGTTCAGTGAAATGACTCGCTAAGTGTAATGAACTGCTCAGCAACGGATATACGAATACTTTCCGGCTTCCAATATTTGAGCAGATCATTTCCTTGAGCGTGGTCACTTGTGTACTATTCTTAACGTATATTTGCTAACTCAAGGGATTTTAATATTAAGATACATTATTTTTACGGTAGTTTCGGTAGCATTCTCCCCGTGGTTTTCATAAGTCGAGATTTATTATTTAAACAAAAATGCATACGGATCGTCGGTAGGTCCCGAGGCGCGCGTTCCGCTCAAGCCGCGTTTGAGATATAGCGCGTAGTTCTGCCGTTTAATATTTGATATCTCGTTTCATACCGAGGCTGTGATAAATTCTCCAGATTGAATAATGCAGTGACGAAGAAACGTTTTCGGTGTCGGAGATTTATTACAGCGTAATTATGTCACGTGCACCGCACGTAGTGTTAACACCTTATTTATGTTAATTGTGGTTATTTTTGCATATTTAATTGTTTCATATTTTAATGTACTGCTCGAAGATGGCTTGCTCAAACAACGTCGAATAACGTTTCTATAACATATGTAAGTAGACCTATATAATGTAATATTTTAGCGTAAGTAGTTTTAAGTTGTCATCATTAAGCCTCTTCAGTAATAGATGCAGTTCGGTTGAGTTTTACTGAGCTCTCTAAAATAGAGATTTTTGGAGTTTCCTATTTTCCTTTCCTTTCCTATTGTAGCACAATTCATGAATTTGTAGCGATCTCAGATGATGGACGTAAGTTCGAGTCGTTGCAACTTAGTCGAAGCTATTGTTGCAGAAAATAATCGTTATCTATTACTTCGTTAGATACCATATATATATATATATATATATATATATATATATAGCTTATCTTACGTATGCACATCTCATGGAAAAAAATTCACTATCTTCTAACATTCATGTATAACTACCCTTTAAATGTCATAAAACATATACAGATAAGGTTATACAATACTATAGAAATACATTTAATATATAATGTACACGGTTTGTGGACATTTTTATATCACGAGCTAACATTAGTTTTTCGCTCTTTTGCATTTTAAAAGTGTTAACTTCCATTTTAATTGTGAATTATGGGCGTTGAGTTTGAACCGGGATTTATGGATGCAGTCGGTTGGTGAGGGAAAAGGAGTGGGTTATATTATGTTAATAGATTATAATAAATAAAGTTAGTATCTGATCTTTTAATAATGTACTCAATATTCGGGTGTATTTTGGCCTGTCGCTTACCTGGGCTATCCAGGGCTAAATTTCTACCTTGCTACAGATGATTATACCACCATTATAGGTGATCCTTCTTGTAGTATATTTTTCAGTATGTCACGTTTCTATATTAACTAGTGTATATATTGGTCATTCCATTTTTTAGGCTCGCTTAAAGCAAAAACCGTTTTGAGGTAAAAGTGTTAGGTTTTATAACAAAGTCACAACCAAATACTTTGCTGATATGCTTATAGTGAGTTTAAGCACCATATCAAACGGATTTTAATGTCTAATGGTTATTATAGAGTGGTTTAATAGGTGAACAATGGTGACGTCTGAAGATGACGCTCCTCTCTGTGCGTCCACTAAAAATATAATTGTGTTTTGTAAAAATATATAACATGAAGAGATAGAGTTAAAGAGTTTCTTGCCGTTTCTTTTCGATGACCGGCTTATTTTCATTACCGGTAGTAATTTTGATGTTAATAGGCGCCTTCTCAGAATCTAGACTGAACAAAACATTTTTTTTATTTTGATTAAATCCATTTGTCAAGAGGTATACAAAATTACCAGACTGATAAGTAACTAACTGATTACACACTGAATCTAAGTTAGTGACACGATATGATAAAGGGACATCATTCTAAGATTAGATTATATTTTCTATTTCTATTTATATAAACCATTTTTATAACAATTTCACGTGTACTGTTGTAAGCACTGTTCTTTGGTGTAAAGTATCATATACTAATTGACCATCTCGGCTTTACACGGTAGTACTAACAACAATAATTAGATCAAATGTTATTTATACTAAACCTATGTAACTAAATAAAATGGCGATTCAATAACTAATTATTGTCCATAATTTTAAAGATCTCTCTTATCTCTTTTCCTCACATACTTTTGACATGGAAGTTTTTAGCCCAATTTTACCACTTTTATAACAACAAGACATTTGTCTCGCTCTTACACGTGGTCAAATAATTTATATAAAATCGCATATATGTATATAGCGCATACTTTCGCTCTGAGTTCCTATTCTATTACCTACATTTATTACGATGATCAACTCACACCCCATTGTGAGTCGACATTGATAAAACCGACACATTTACACGCCCCACACAAATCCTTCCTGATATCATCAAACATTTTCAACAAATTCACACTCCCCGTATCACGCGATCACCCCTAAATCAGTCGTACGTGTTCTATGGGCTCTCTATGGTTCCCATTACGACCCCATGCCGGACAGTCACCACCTCATTACAATGTAGGAGGGTGCGAATCAATTGCAGCTTTTAATTTATTTTTACACTACATGTTATCCCCGGTTCCGCACGCGTTTTTTTAAATTGTTTTAAGAAAATGTAAAATTGTAAGATTTACGGTTGCAGAAATGCTCTTTCAAAGACATTTGTAAGTAGAACATGCACGCTACCTTAAGTTACATGTAACTTGTAAATTAGATACGTAAATATTTAGTGTGTCGAATGCGATCTGCTATAAGGAACGTATTTTGAATTTTAATCCAATACATAACCATCTCAGTGATCACTTACACTACATAAGAAAACAATGAACATTTTAAATTATACATTATCTGACAATATTTCTTTTAAATGTTATGAGGTATATAATATTAGGTCTTTACCTATGAAATTGTCGTTTTGTTTGAAAAAATTTAAACGATTTTTTTTCATGTACTTTTTATTTGTATAAATAATAACAGGTGGTGCGTTAGTTTGTAGTGTAGCTCAGTAAATGTTGGTGATGTTGCGTGCCGGCTGTGCCGCGTTGCTGCCACGACGGTACTCATATTCCATAATTACTCGAATTTTTAACGTCTCCATGATGACAAAACAGATTGAAATGCGATGAACATGTAACACTTATCAATAAACAAATGACTACTTTTGGAAAAAGAATTCCATGTTTTTAAAATAAAATTAATTTGAAATTAGAATTCTTAGCCAAACAAAAATTATTTTGATTTTAAATGGCCAGTACTGCAGAACGGCAATTTCATAGGTAAAGACCTATTATAAATAATGTAACCATATCACGACATATTATATAACAAAGACCTCTGCACGTCTGTCTGTCAGTTCACGATAAACTGAAAGCATTTTCATGCTACTTTCACCAGTAGATATAATGATTCTTGAGAAAGGTTTAGGCATATAATTTGTCAAGTTTTTTTATTATCAGGGCAGTATAACGTCCGCCGGGCCCGTTAGTGTTTAGCCTTACTCTTGTAACTACTCTCGTATTTTACTCTTGTTAAGTCTAAACCTATAGAAATAGATACACTTTTAAGCCTTATTTAAGCAGTATTTATAATAGACATCGTTTAAATAATTTACTAAAAAAGTTACATGTACAGACAGAAACAAAATAAATTAATTTTAAATGTGACTCTTTTATATTTATCTGTATTAGGTAACTTATCTTAGCATTGGGAGTCATTAGTATTCAAGCTATCCTTCCTCTTGCTATTTACAGTTCATCGAAATCATAATAAATTGCTTATTAATAATTTAATTAAACGTTTCTTTAGTTCAATATTTATGAATATATATCTCACAGACATCCTTATTCTACAAGATTCGATTATGTAATGTAATGATCTCTTTCTATGTAAATTGTAATTTTACTACATAATTTATTAAGTTGACCCCCGTTTTTATAACGAAAACGTAGCGCCGTAGTAGTTAGGGTCTACGAAAATGAAGCATACTATTCTCGTAGTAAACGCCTACGCCTATACTACGAAAATGAAGCATACTATTCTCGTAGTAAACGCCTACGCCAATACTACGAATCGTAGCATATAGAATCTTTGAGAAATATGAAAGGTTGCTTGAATAAAATGCATTCTCATTTGCTAAGGAATTTGCTATAAAAATTCTGTTATAACTGAAACGTTTGGATAAAATTCCAGTATTATAAGTATTATTAGGTAATAAGTACTAGATTTACCTTAAAATTATCTCGATTGACACTAATAACATTTTTTATATAGAAGTTATTATATATATTATTTCAGAGTTGAAATCCTATAATAATAACACCTTTCTTATAGACAATTACAAGACAAAAATAATTACAACTAAAAAGTTGTGTGTAGTCAACACGAGATAGAAGTGAAATGTAGTATTCTGATCAAGTATGAAGAGAATGAGATGAATACACTAAGTAGCATATATAGCATATAGTTTTGGGCATTGCTTTTTTATATTCTATCTTTTGACCACAATCTGAATCTGAATCTCTGGCTGGCTGGTTCTGAATTGCGGCTGCCGGAATATGTCAACGGGTGTTTGGTTAAAAGATTTTTAACTTGAGGCTGGTAGTCTTGCCAATTGGACTTAGAATAAGCCCTCCCATCATGCTATGGTTTAATCACAATGTTTTCCTTCACCGACATTTTTATTCAATTACAAGGATTCGAACCCACGCCCACCGACGAGTTATCCGACCATGATACAAACTAAAGAAAAAACGTTGAGCCGTCACGAGATGCTTGCTAGATGTGAAACATCGCAATTATTCGTATCGAACGAATCTTAAATTTCCGAATTCTTAAATTACACTATAGGTATGCAAGATCAGTGCGATCAGATTACGTACAGTTGCTTACGCATGTCATCGCGTCGCCACGGCTCACACACTCGCCACGACAACAATCGAGCTTACCCGCACCTATAGATATATGACGTCAGAAAAATGTGTGCAATAGACACTACGATTGAACAAAAAATAATCTGTTATAGATTTCAATGTTTGTCTCTTTCACCCTCTCGTCGTATATATTTGGAGTAGATTAAGAATATCAATACATTAAGAATGTTTTTCGTTACATAATAATTATGCAATTCAGACCATCCCAAAAGAAATCTCCTTTCAATAATAATTGATATTTATTAGGAATAATTAATGCATAGTTAATATTTTCAAATAAGTGTTTTATATTATTGACTTCTATAGTAAATTATTTTCTAAACAGGTAACTCTCGAATAAATACACACACTAATGTAAAAATCTTACGGTAAATCTGCGTCAAACGCGAAAGACTCCATTCACACCGTACCCATTCATTAAACCAACTTCGCTCAGACCGAGTTCGTTTTGCCCGACATGTGGTGCCTGAACTTTCTTTAAGCGTTTCGTATCATGCATACTTACCTTTATCGTGCCGTTTGTATAACCGTATTATTAAAGATATAGGGTTTATTATTAGGTGAATAATCGGTAAGGATAACTTTGTTAACCGGTTAAGCGGGCTTAGTTGCAATACGCTTGCGCACAAGCGACTGCAACTTGCCTAGACCACGCTGTTTCTTGGGCCTTTTATATGACAGTCAATAGGCATAAGCGAACGTGAGAGGACGCGCGTGCGGGCTTCTAAAAATATTACGTCTTTCTCTAGTTATCGGTTTCGATAAGTGTTTTAAGGCTTTTTTTATTATTATTTTTCTTAGTGCATGTGGAACGATGTACCGTGTTTGAAGTTCAATCGGTAAGTATTTAGCGTTAAAATTGTTGAAGAATTCGAAATCTCATCTCATTTTCGAATTACAAATTCTGACGTTTATCGGATATTTTGAGACTTTTTTTGGTATAATCGGTTTTTCATTTTATTATAATCGGGTTTTACCGTATCTTTTTAGTTATTATCTTATATTTTCCAACGTTTCTCGCGACATATGTTAAAAGCGTGGTAGTTAATTTTAAGACATAATACTTTTAAACAAATATTTGTGGAAAGCAAAATTGTAATACAACGCAAAAACAAATTTTAAAACCATTTTTTAGTAATGTTTTAGGAATCTGCATTACATTTAACTATTAAGTGTAGTCAGGTGTTGAACCTTCTTAAAATTTAAATTAAATACTATAAGAAAATACAGATAACAGAGTAGTGAAATGTTTAATGATTCGTGATCATTATATACTTGTCCAAAATCCATCGTTATGTCATTTAGAATTGTGTAAGTTGTTTGTAGGTTGAAGTCGATCGAGAGCACATCTTTTTCTCGGCGAATGTTGTCCTTTATCGATTGATATTTAACGAAAAAATTATATTAATCAAATAACATTTCAAATCTAAAACCAGTAAGCTAACAAAATTTAACTGCTTACATTGATAATATTATGTACTATCATTACATAGTATAAAAAAAGTCCCCTATCGTGTCTATCTGTCTGTTTCTCTGTTCGTGATAAACTTAAAAACTACTAAACGTATTTCCATGCTGAATGCAGTGAATAAAGTGATTCATGGGGAAGATGTTGTTATATCATTTATACTATTTTTTATAATCAGGGCAGGACAACGTTTGCCGGGCCCGCTAGTAATATATTAATTAAAAATTTACAATACTAATATAAAATAATCCGTATTTATACATATCTTATTTTTATCAGCTCCGTTTTTTACCATCTTTTATTACATATTGATATACCTACATACATATGGTTGTAGGGAAGTTCTATTTTAATATTATATAACGATGTTAATATGTACATAAAAGTCTTATAGAAATATATAACAGTAAAGACATTATTTTCAACACCTGTATGAACATTATAAAAGTTAAAATAGTGGCGTTCCTTCACATATAAAGAACAAGTATCAGGTGTTTTTCCGCGTCGATCTACGAAAATGCTGATCCAATTTTCACAAGAGTTTTAAATGCAAAGATTATCATTACGCTTTTCAATACTACTTTTTTATAGTTTATAGATTTGATTACAATCTCAGTCGATGTTAAATAGCGATGTGATTTAAGATGGTTCTCGTTATCATTATCGTCCTGTAGGAAGCTCTTTGCAGCTCTCTTCCCGAAGGAATTATAGGCGCCTGAGAGGCATTGCTGATTTCAAACTCTGAGAAATCCACAGTTCTATTACATATACTATGGAAGCACGAGAACATTTTTCAGGTTCAACTTTCTTCACGATGTTTTCCTTCGTCATCAGCCGATAGAATCAACAATTTTAATTATTAAATGCACGCGAATTTAAAAAAATCTCTGGTGCATTTCGGGGTTAGAATCTGCGGACATCAGATTGATATTCCAAACCGTTCGATCACTACGACTTTTTAGATTTGTACAGTAAGAAGTTAAGATGGTAAACACGATTAATCTAGACGAAGACTGGCTTTCAAGTGTAGCTGCTGGAACACATATATAGAAACTTGGTGATATACTTTAAATTCAAGGTAACCAGACATGTATTAGAAAAAGTTCTACGAACATGCTATGTTTTTTCATGATGTTTTTCTCTACCGTAACCGGCATATTGCAGTAAAGATTCATCTAACGAAGGTATTTATAAATAGATAAAATAATTGCAGAGATTAACCCTTGGACTGTTCAAAATTATAAGGGTTCAAGTTCCTTAGAAACGAATGTCGACGTTATGGCGCACTGGTCAACAGACCATTGGTAGCATAAGTTTAAAAAATACCGTATTTATAACAAAACTTGAAAAAATTTAATAGTAATATATTTAATGTAAAATTATAATTTCAAAAATTAGCTAGATATATAAAAATATGATCTGTTATTTTGAGATCCGAGTTTTCAAAAATAGCATTATAAATGTGCTATACTTCTATGTACCATTCATACTCTATTGAAGTTACGGGCTTTAATTAACTTACTATATACATTTACATCCACAACAATATACACACACGTGCATATATAAATAACAATTGTTCTATATGTAAACGTTCAAAACAAACAAAATACTACAAACAATATGCTTGTTGATCGTTACGAATGCTGGTTTTTCGAGTTCGAAATAAATATATATGATATATTTATTAATTTATAAAAGAAAATAAAATGTAGGTTATATGTATAAATTTATATCCATTTATAAATTATATCTTACATGCGACACTGTAACACTGTTTGTAGGAATATTTCGGTTCTTATGCTATTGAAATATACGAATGATATAAAACATTGTAATTTATAGTCTCAAAATCCAATACTATTGATATTTTTTTGGCAAATTTGTACATATATTGTAAACTAATAGACGTATGAAGCTTTACATACTTAATGATGAAAACGAAATCTCCCACGTTGAAAGACAGTTGATGTCTGTTTAAGAAATAGTTGCCAGAATTATATGTAACAGACTGTATGCTAAACACTGGGTGATGCTAAGACCTGGAAACAATGGGTACAATGGGGCTGATGTGTTCAGTGGAATATGAGTTGCTCAAAATAAAATAAATATAAAAAAGCTTTCAAACTATGACAAATAGAGACATAGGTTTCAAATTTTTTTATTGATAACAACATTAGACAAAAACGAAGGAAAAAAACTGGTCGAGGAGGAGAAAAAGTTACTGAATTATTTTGCAATCTCTTGTTTATATCTTGGTAAGTATCAAAACATTCGATTTAAGTTTGTTTTTATCTGCTTAATTTCGGCTTAATCCCTTTAATGACGGATGAAAATTTTTCACATATTCGCTTTTTTTTAACTAGGTGTTGCTCAGTTTCACGCCCTGTAATCTATACAAACCTGTTTGACCTATCGTTAGTGAGGCTTTATTCTGTACGAAACGTACCCTATGCCCTTTTTTGTATCTCTGTTAGTAATAAGTGTTATGTAAGAGTTATTTTTAGTTTTTTTTTTATATAAAATATTACGAATTATGTAATACCGCCATCAGTAAAAATTATAGCGAACTATAATCAATATTTTCTATATCACATAGTAATAATTGTCCTATATTTTGTGAATATGTCTTAATATATAATATTATAATATATCTTATAATATAACATTTTCGTTCAAACTATAACAATAAAATAAATTTAATATTGACAAAAATAAGAATACATAGTGCACTGAACAGATAAAATGAATACATATCAAACGTAAGTGTACCCAGTACAAGTACATATTAGCCGGCCGGGCAGACGTTTTTCTGCCTTGATAATAAAAGAAAAAATCAACCGCAGCGCCACTTACCGGTTCTAATTGTGAATCTAAACCATTCTAGGCTCCACTAGAACACGCACATAAAATTTCATCAAAATCGGTGCGAAATATCGGTGCAATATATATATATGTACTATACCTTTCTTGACTTTCGAAATTACTAATACGTAGTTAGTTAACAAGGCAATTAAGTCCTTACTTTCCCTCGGGAGTAGACCTTTGCCCGATTGTTGAGTACATTCTCTTACTAATAGCTGTCCGTGAGTTCGTCTTTTTTTGTATCACACCATACTTTATTTCCATGTATCTCGAATAGGTTAAGCATCATACACTGAGATAGCTCTGGGATGATAGGATTTTATCCAACTTACAAGACACGTATACACCAGAGTCTCAGTAATCGGGCACTTTGTTAGTCCGATACGTCCAACAGTCCGGCACCTTACGCTCACGTTTCCCTTGCCCCATTTTCCTTCCGTGCTCAGGCATCGGTAATAATATAAGTTGCAACAATTATATGCAATTTTTGTATATAGACCAGGGATGTTATGGAGCTCCGTAACCGTAACCGAAACTATCGGATATCCGAAAACAATATATATCCGTAACCATAACCGTAACCGATACAAAAGTTTCGCATAATTTCCAATACGGGTGATGTCCACATAAAACATGTTTCGACAGGTTTTATTTCGCCGCACTTGCAATCCATGTGAATCTTGTAATTAGTAGGTACGATCGATATTAGAAAAACTTCGATGTTTATATCCATGTCAACATCGAATCCAAAGCATCGTTGTTCTGTAGGTGGTAGAGCCAAGCTGAAGCTATTACAGGTTTCAGCATGAATGGGTCGGCTCCCCTGGGGTAGTACTACCCGACCCACAGAAAACCGATGTGAAGTAACAGTGCTTTCATTGTTACTTGTGTAATAGTGCTTGCATTGTGTTACGTTCGGTCAGTGAGAGCGCAGGAGACCCACCCACCTTTATAATACCACGGATTTATAATACCAAATGATAACTTAGAGTACTGTGTTTATATTTTAATTTAAATTAAATTTTATAGTTTATACTTCAATTTAATATCCGTAACCGAAACTATCCGAAAGTAACGTATAATCCGAAATAATAACATATCCGTAACCGTAACCGTAACCGATATAATTATATTCCTATATCCATATCCGTATCCGTAACCGAAATATCATATCCATAACATCCCTAATATAGACAAATAATCCGACACCTCCTGGTACTCAATTTTTTTTTATATTATAGGGGGCAAACGAACAGGCGGGTTACTTGATGGTAAGTGATCACCGCCGCCCATAGACACTAGCAACACCAAGGGAGTCGCAATTGCGTTGCCGGCCTTCTATATTGCCGTATTACTGAGACTTTATTTTGGTAAAGTTATCTCTATAAATTATTGTATTCTCCTCAGTAAATAAAGTATATTTTAAGGTCAGAATCAACGCAAGTGAAGTCGCAGGTATCCGTTAGTTTAAAAAAAAATTATATCGTCTGACACGAGTAATAAACGTATATCAGTAAATAGATAGAATAACTTGATTTATGTGAACTTAGATTGCTTGAACATTAAATTACTCAGGAGATTTAAGTCTACATTCTGAAATTACGGTCTGAAATTCGACCGATCTCTTTAGAAATCTGAGCTATCCCAGTCCGATCTTGAATGCTCGTGTTAGGGTAGTAAACGGTATAGAGGCCTCGATTGGCAAATTATTGTATACTAACTTTGCCCTTGACTTCGTTCGCGTGGAACCTGTTGATCAAAACAGTGGCTAATAAACTTATCTGAGTGTTATTTAAGTCTAACTACTATTTATTTTTCTGTCGTACTTAAATCGCGTCGTGATTAAAACTACAATAACTTTTGATAACTTGAACTGATTTTAATTAAATAAAGATGTAACTCGAAGATATGTTTTATATTAAAAGGTTTTATCATTAAGGAAGTAATTTAGCAGTGCCGCGTATTCATATCTATATTAATATTATAAAGCTGAAGAGTTTGTTTGTTTGTTTGGTTGAACGCGCTAATCTCAAGAACTACTGGTCCGATTTGAAAGTTTCTTTTACTGTTAGATAGCTCATTTATCGAGTATGGCTTATAGGCACACATCATCACGTTAAACCCAATAGGAGCGGAGCACTAATGAAGAATGTTTCAAAATCGCGCTATTTTTAGTGCATCCGCTGCGTGTCAGCGTCAGTATTGTATGCGTTGCCATGGTAACATGATAACATTCTATCGGAAATATTATTAGGGTTTATTTTGTGTTCCTGTTCAAAAGTTTATTCTACATTATTTTTAATTCCAATTTTTGATTATAAGTAGTACGTTGCTATCGCAAACATTTTTTAAGTCAATTTTGTGCTGCTATTCTAAAAAGTTAGTAGTAATAATATTCGACCATCAATACAGGCGAAGGAATTAATCCATACTGCCAATTCTGAAGTTATCAATATAGGTAGTTCTTATGTATTCTCTACCCAGTTTTCTTTTATGTCTAAGTTATTGTAAAGGTATAAGTGCCAAATTTTCTATATAATATTTCGTAAATTTTTATCTTCTTAATTTTCAAGACCGCAGAATACATGCTCCGTGGTATTATTTTTCATTCATTTCATTTATGCACAATAAACAAACCATATTACAAGCCACCAATTTAACACAATATAGAGTAAAATAACACAAGATTATGAATAAAATATAAAATCCCCTACATGACAGACTGAAATCCCGTCAAAAACTCCTCAAAAAGTTTATTCTACATTAGTTTTGTTCACAATATTTGGTTTTTGAATAAATACTTTTTGATGAATACATGTATCTGCAGTGCTACAAATATAAACTTTTTTTTTTTAATTCTGTCGATATTCCTGTTTGTTTATTTGTTCCGGATAATCTCCGAAACGGCTGGACCTATTTAAACGGTTTTTTTTAGCAATGACTACGCTATTGACCTAGCAAGGTCTTAACAGCTTCAACGGACTACAAGTAATATTTGAACGGGAATTTTACGGGCAAATAACTAACTAATTAGCTGTTCTATTTTAAGCTAGCGGGTTCAGCAGACGATACCTGCCTTGATAATAAGACAAACTATACCTAAACCTTGCCCAAGAATCATTTTATATATTGGTAAAAACGGCATGAAGATGCGTTTTTGATCTTATCGCAAACATACATATAGACAGACGTGGAACACGACTTTGTTGACACTATGTTGTGATGAACTGTTATTCATGCTTTCGTATGTGTGAAATTGACCAAAAATATGTTGTTCACTGTAAGCATGCGCGTGTGTCGTACATTGTACTGGACTCGAAGAATAAATATAATTGAAAGTCATATGTTTGTATTTGATTTAAATTATAGCAAGGTATATTAATAACTTGATTATATCAACAATATGGACATATTATATCTATATAATAAAAGATTTAACACATATTTGTTTATATTGTATAGCGTAATATTTTCATTATTTTCTTATATAGTGTAAGTGAGCACTGAGGGTGATACATAGATAGTAAAGTTCCAGCTATGTGGCTTATGATAAATCCCATCCCATTCGATACACTATTAGTATTCACATATATAATGTATATTTTACCTTTAACTGTAGATGATGTGCGTGTCATACTTACAAATATTTTTGAAAGAGTATTATTGTTATTTACACATCTAATAATAATTTTAAATTTATTTAATATATTCAAAAAACGCGTGCGAAGCCGCGTGTAACAACTAGTATTATATATATGCACACGAGTTTTCATGCAGTTTTCACTAGTAGATAAAGTAAGTCCTGAGAGAGGCTTAGGTGAAATTGTCAAGGTTTTTTATTATTATAATCAGGGTGGGAAAACGTCCACCGGAGCCGCAAGTTTATAATAAGAATGTACGAGTCTGTGCATTTTAGATTTAAGTGAAAAAAAATGTCGCCGTTGTCTAGGAATAAGTAATAAATTACATTTCAATCATTTTTTGAAATGTCTGTCTGTCTGTTTGTTTTAACACGCATCACTGCTAAAGTACTGCGGCCACCTCACCAAAAAAAGTAAAGCATATCCTCGAATAATATTAAGTCTTGGTTTCATTAACATCGGTTCACTCTATCAAAAAGGTATTGCAATTTTAATGACGATGCCTCTTAAGTACGGGAGAAAAGTAGATAAGGGAATGGACTTAATACATTCAGATGATTTTATAAGTGACTGGTTTCTATCTATCTGTCTCTATGTTTGTATATATATATATATATATACAAATATATATTAAACGAGAAGGTTTGTAGGGATGGATGAGTATTTGTTCCTTTTTCATGCAAATCACTATTTAAATGTTAATAACCAAAGAAGACAAACTACAGAAATACAACGTGTAGACCAGAATAAAACGAACTGTATTTTATAAAGATATTAATTAAGCTTTACAAAATATAACTCCAAGTGTCAAGTAAGTTGGAAAGAATCTAGTCAATTGAGTGCTATTTACTACGGCACATCAACTTTCGTGTACTAGGTACTAGCTGTCCCGTGCCTACTTCGTTGGGTGATAAACATTCTTGTGATTCGGTTAATACTGTAAAGCGCTATGTATTTTGATAAAAATTGATAATTGTTGTTGACAATATGACCAATAAACATCATTTAACGTTTTTTTTTTAACATTAAAAACTACTTTTTGACTTAAATATAAAAGTTAGACACGCTGCCGATGATTTTTGTAAGCATTATCAAACTTTGCAACTTTTCTCTAAAACTCTATCATATATCTCTCATTGTTAAGGCAGCGTTCGTAAGAAACGTTTTCGTTCTACCGTTTTTTCTGCAACTTACTTTGAAAATCCGACTACTACAAAAAAGTCTTTTTTTTCGGGTTAATATATGGATTATGATATTCACAAATAACGTGGTTTTATATTGGTAAAAGAATTAGTTATTTAATTAGAATTAGTTTTATTTAGTAAATCCAGATATTACATCCTCCAACCTCACAAACTTTGCCTCTTTATAATATTTGGGGGTGTAAGGGGTGTCGAATAACATCATAAAACTTGAGACACCCAAGCCAACCTCACCTGCACGTGGTGCACCCTGCTGAATAACGAACGAGGCAATGGCGAAAGCGGGGTGGTAGGGTTTTACAGCCCGACTGGGTCGCAACCACAATGTATATGGCGAAAGAGCCCGTAATAGTAACTCGCTTCTGCGCGTCGCGTTTCGGGATCAGCCTGTGCATATCCAGCTTTTTGCAGGCCGGCATGACAGTGGCGATGGATAGTATGTCACTCGGTGGTCGCTATTGTTTTTGGATTGTACTGTGCTTATCATCAGGCACAATGCAGTCATTTTGCCGTGCTACGATAAAAAAAAAAATATTAGTATAAACTACCAATAGCTATGAAAATTGTTATTACAAGCAGAACATGTAGGTACATAACATTGATTTTGTTACAATTGCATGCAATTATTCATTACAACAAATCATATTTGTAACAAACAATAATAAACGCGAGCGGAACCACGGAGACAGTTTGAATTTTTTACATAAAACCGAATGATATTATGAAGTTAACGTGTATAAAATTTAATTAAAATGAGTGCGCGCACAAGAGCTCTCGAGTATTAGCTCCAATCCCTTAAAACCCACAAGAAATCTATTGAGAGATTCGATTCCTTTCATCGCCTATTAGACAGCGTACAAACAAACAGACGTGCGTGTCTTGCTTGCCGTATTAGGGATTTGACCACTCTACTTGAAACCCAGCATTAACGGTAACAGGTATTTGAACCTCCTTCTGAATTAGATCTTTTTTTATATCATTCTTAAAAGCCACATTGAATAGCTTTGACATACTTTCAAATATTTTCGTTTCAGTGATGTAATAAGACTATTATTACAATTTAATACGCAAAACCCAAAACGTTAGTTTGTAGGTTTTAGCATCTGACTATAATTGATATCAAAATCAAAAATACTTTATTCGATTAGGCCATAAAAAGGCACTTATCTACGTCAAAACTATCACCGGCTTGAAAAACAACCCAGCCATCGAGAGGAACGGGCAAGAAACTCGGTCTGGTTTATCTATTTAACATTGATATGTGTATATATTAGCAGGCCGGGCGGAAGTTGTCCTGCCTTGATAGTAAAAAAATCTAAAATTCAACCGCAGCGCCATCTACTGGTTCCAATTGTAAATCTAAAAAAATTTCTGATCTACTGGAACACACACACACAAAATTTCATCAAAATAGGTCCAGCCATTTAGGACCGGTTCTGTGACATACACACGTACAAAAGAAATTTGTATATAAACAAGATATATTTAAAGTACATTATACGTCACAATCATTCTTGTAGATACAAAGAGAGGAGTCAGTTCTAGACGTCACGATTATTCACATAATCTTAGTTTCTACGAAGTGGCGAGCAGTTCGATTAGGCCTCCCACAGCAGTGGCTGAAGCCTAGGTTCGATCCTCGGTAGGGAGCCCTTGAGTGCCTTGCTTGCGCGATACGGTGATACACAAATATACATCACTGCTACAACAATACACGATCGCCCCCACATACGTGCACGCCGACACGCTTACACATGAAAGTGGAAGGGTTTACTTTTTTCCCCTTATCGAACTAAAAAACTCTCGATGTTCCGATAATAAATATATGGAGGAGTTGTTGAGGCGTGTATGCTTGGTACACACATACGTTTCAAAAACTCATACATATATGAATAGTTAGCTAGGTTAGCTAGATAAGTCGCGATTTTGCATGCAACAGGCAACAGCCAAGCCGAGATGTGCCGTGCACCCTTGAGCTGGTTGCCAAAATAAAATCGGCTGAGTGCCTTAAGCGCTCGCCTTAATAGTTCGGTGAAGCTGTTAAGACCTCCTGGGTCAATAGCGTAGTCATTTCGAAAAAAAGGCGAGTAGTTAGGCACTTATTCTTTTTTTTTTAATTTTATTTTTGGCAATCAATCTTTTGGATTATTAGTGCCATTTTCGCGTAGTCAATAATATTACAAGAGTCGTGCGACCACTTCAATATTGCGTCGTGTGAGTCAATATTCTATCAAGATGGTGTATCCCATGTTAGAACCTTCTAGGGAGTTTTTGTGGCATCTCAGAATTTCATGCTCCGTGGTATTATTTTCCATTCACCTCACTTATGCACAATAAATTAACTATAATACGTAAAACATCATCAAATTTACAAAATATAGAGTCAAATAACACAAGATTACGAATAAAATATAAAATCCACTACATGACAGAATAAAATCCCGCCAAAAACTCCGTACTTATTCTTAGGTGTATCTGCCGAAACACGTACTTATATATGTTTATGGTATGCAAGATGTGATCTGGTGACATACCCTATAATAAGTATATTTTATGATAGGGGAAATTACATCTCGGCTTTGTGAAACCTGACAATCTATAGATGATTTATATTACAGTGGTTGTGGGAATTAGGAATTAGGTGGTAGAGCCACATTGAAGCTATAATTGGTTTCAGCATGAATGGGTCAGCTCACCCCCGGTACTACCAGCCGACTCACAGAAACACCCACGTGAAGTAACAGTGCTTGCATTGTTGCGTTGCATTCGGTCAGTGAGAGCACTGGAAGCCCACCCACCTCTTGTCCCATCTCCCCCCTATCCCCTGCCCTAGATACAGTGCGATGTACAATGTAAAGTCAGTAGTAGTCCGTTAGTCCATTTCTATGCAATCTAGTTTATCATAACATGTTATTAGGTGACACGGTTTTTTTTAATATGTGCATTATAAGTTCTATAAGCGTTTGGCCACAACCTCACTAGATATTGAAACATGTGGTCCAAAATGTTAAATATGCTAAACTTAGAGGGGCTGGCTTTCAAGTATAGTTCCCGGAATACATTGGAGAAAAAGCCCTTCTATCACGCTATGGTTTTATCACCATCTTTCCTTCACTGGAATCTCCGGGTCATTTGTGAAGACTAAAAACTGCACACTATCAATTGACCCATTATCGCTTTAAGATTTTTTCAAATATTTTTATATCATAAATCAACACCGAGGAAGCCTCGGTCTATTGCTAGTATAGTCTGAAAAAATAATATCGTGTATTTATACACCCGTAAGAGTGAATATACCACGGGTTGGATACACGCGGTGCCTTTGTATGGTCCGAACGGCCCGAGGCCACGTGTCGTCAGATAATGGGAACTGCGTGGAACGCGCCCGAAGATAACAAAAGCTACATTATCCTAATAATGGGTAGAGATATTATACGGTTTACATAAAGGAAATCGATTGTTCATCTCTGATATATACTGCATTCGCTATTTTCCCTTTGAAGCTGTTTACCGTTTCTGCGTTACTTGGGGATTCCTTTTCCTTTGTTACGGTTAAAAAATGAACGCAACATTAAATAAGATATTGGATTAGTAACGAGTTATATTAGCTGAGCTCTTTAACCGACAGAAATCCTATGTTCGTAGGTTCATACAAATTTACGGGTATTCGAGCAACTTAAATTGGCAACACAACTGGCTGACGGTGAGAGAAAACTGAACAAAACAAATGTTTTTGTAATGTATGTGGCAAAGAGATTATAGGACTGGATTTCTCGAAGTAGCTGAAATTTTCAAGACGTCGTAGGGAGGGCGTACGTCTGTACCTTCTGTGGTGAAGAGGTGTTTAGCCCAGCAGGTGGACTCTTACATGTAAACGTTATTTTTTTTTTTTTTTTTTTTCGAAATGTCTACGCTATTGACCCAGCAAGGTCTTAACAGCTTCACCGGACTACAATTTATTACAGATATGAAAACTACATTATAATCGCTTGCTAATTACCAACCGTTGGGGAAATCTATTAACTGTTTTTAAAGCTTTTTAAAGTTGTTATGTATTTATATCATAAATAATATACTGGCATTTTCTATACAAAAAACTCTATGTTATATTAGTATTATGGCACGAACGTCTTGAAAATCTTAGGAAAAGATTAGTTTAGGTGTAACTATCCTACCGTTCTCATATCGGTTTGTCGAGTTTCCAAAAAAATGTTGCCGCAACGCTGTCTAATGCGTCTTTTGTAGCTGGTTAAAGACAAAAGATGTATATTATAGTACTATTTACAGCACACGGTATTGATGATCGACATCATACTTTTATAACTACCATCCTCAATTCAGCCCCGACATATATCATACCATGGAAAGAGTGAATACATTTAAGGAACAAAAGGTACTTTATTGAAACGTATACATTTTTAAGGTATAAATTACTAGCTGATGCCCTTTAATATACGCGTCTTTTGTTTTTTATGCGATAAAAATGTTTACAAAAGTAATTAGAAAAAAAACAATAGGTTCAATGTAATACAGAAAATAATTATCACAAAAGTATCTGAGAAAAATTGCGAGTCGAATGGGCATAGTACTATGCCGATAAACTTGATATTTTAACTATTCTATCCTATATAGTTTAGAGGAATATTTCCGACACAAAATACATATAGGAGTTGTTGAAGCACGCATGCTTGGTACACATGCATGTTTCAATAACTCATATACGTATATCTAGATAGCTTAGCTTAGCTTAGATAGGTCGCGATTTTTGCACAAAACATGCGACAGCCCAAGTCGAGGTATGCCGTGCACCTTTGAGTTAGTCGCCCAAACATCCCAAATCGGCTGAGTGCCTTTAGCGCCAGCCTCAATGGTTCGGTGAAGCTGTAAAGACCTTTCCAGGTCAACAGCGTTTTCATTTCGAAAAAAAAAAGGTTGATATTTTAACATGATTAAGCCTTAAAGAGACTGTGTTTTTATTATATAGTAGTTGTGCCTGCGACTTCGTGTGCGTGGAACCTAAGGTATAAAAATAGTGACTAAAAAAACCATCTGAATGTACTAAGTCAATTTACTTATCTACCTTTCTCTCGTACTTAGTCGCGCTGTCATTGAAATTACAATAACTTTTGATAAAGTAAACCGATTTTAATAAAACCAGGACTAAATGTTACTCGAGTACTTATTATACAGTACTTTAGCAGTGCTGCGTGTTCAAACAAATAAACAGACGGACATTTTTCTCATAAGAATCAAAAAAGACACGTTAGATTTACATTCTTTTTCTATGTATACATGTAGATTATAAAGAGATTATAATTTTATATGAACAAAGTTATTAAAGGAAGTAATCATTATAGGAATAAAAAGATCCTAATCTCCAGTAATAATGGACTGTTTACCTCCAACAATGGGATCAGTAGGTGCGAACCTTGAATTTCATGAGTTAATTCCGTCTTCAATTCATCTTCCTCACTTTGTTCCTTAAGTGCCGCTAAACTTCCGAGGAAAAAGCTCGACTGTTCATCATTTTTTTCCTCTCTCTCACTCTAATTAACTCAAGCCTTTCAGTGTACGTTAATGGGCTTTTTTCTTCTCTTTCTTCTGTTCGATTTTGCTGCTCTTTTTTAACGAATATGCATTGCAGCGTTTCGTTATCTCACTAAAATCATGTAACCTGCTTGAGAGATTTATTTTTGTACTGTTATATGATTTATGGAACTTAATGATTAAATTTACTATTTCTCGCGCATTATTGACTTAGTGTGTTGAATGCGTGTGTTAATTCCACGATGAAAAATAAGTTATCAATTTTTATCTATATATTTATTTCTTATTAGCTTGTCCCCGCGACTTTGTTCACATAAATACATTTTTAGTGTAACTTTTTCATTAAAACTCATATTTCTTACCAATTTAAAATTAAGTTTGTTTAATTTTACTATTATTGCTTAGTCCCAAAGGAAAAGGATAATGATAATTAAAGTAGGTAATATCCAATGGAGTCCTCTACCCGTCTGTACAAGTCCGGTCGAAATTGGTTCAGCCGTTTCCAAGATTACCCCAGACAAAACACCTGGCACTTTAATTCAAATTATTTGTATAAATTTTAGGAATTGTTCTAAGGGAAAAGATAAGTTTATCTAGGTATAAGTAAGTCTTAAACATTTATCCATTGACCCCCTAAATATAAATGTTGACTAAATAATATATTCAATTTAATTACTTTAGCCTTTAGTCGAACACATTTAACCCTTCATTTACAATGCGGCAGGGTTGTCAATAGCCGGTACTTACACGTTAACATAAGCACGTTCGGCTTTATCTTGTTTATTCAGACGGTGGCAGCCCTCGCGTCGACAGATTTCATTACAATTGAAATTCGCTTCGAGTACTCAACACCCCTACTGTGAATGTGTACGATAAACTGTAAAGTTAACTGTAACTTTACTGACTTAACTGTAGTACCCTTACTTAATAGATTGTGTTGCTTCCAACTGTTAAATACCAAGAATAATGTACGATTCCTTCTTAACAAGACAATAAAATGTCTTCCGTCATCTGATAATGACGCTATATATATATATTACTTTGTGGACCTTGACAGTTAGTAATACTATTTAAGCCGATAGGTCCCAGATTCGATTTTCACACACGACTACCTTTTCTGTGATGAGCGTATTCGTCCTGTGTGTCAAATATTAATAAATATATGTATGTATAACATCTGTTTGTGTATCGTAATACAAGTTGCTTAGTTTATATATATATATATATAACAATTGTGATTCTAAACCATTCTTCAATCTACAAAAAAAAAAACAAAAATTTTTCAAAATCAGTTCAGTTATTTATATACTATTTATATTTCTATACGTATAGTCACGTATAGAATAATTATACAATTAGTCTGTGTATCTCGTAAATATAGTAAAAATATGTTTAGTATTTTTTATGTGACATAGTAACAAATATTAAAACATACAATCTTTTTCGTTTAAAAGAAAAATAATAAAAATAAAATATAACCTAAGTTACTATGTGAGATCGGATATATATTAGTGAAGTAATTTTAAATAAAATACAATTTATGTTATTATTAGTTGGCGTTATCCGTCCATGATAAAAAAAAAACGACAAATTATGTACCTAAACCATCCTCACAAATCACATTATCTACTGATGAAAACCGTATGAAAATCCGTTTAGTAGTTTTTGAGATTATTGCGAACAGGCAGACAGATAACCGTTTTTTTGACAGCTTAAATTATGCACAGACAACCGTGATAGAGTACTTTGTTTTATAATTTGTAACGATACTTTAGCAGTATAAATATTAAATATCGAAAACCAATGGTAGGGGTATTAGACGTCGCCGACTCGCTTTGTAATACGACCGCGACTATGCGGTTAACCCTGATATAGAAATTCTGTTCTAGATGTGGTTACAGCACGCTTCACTTTGCGGTGAGTTTATCCCAAGCGTTTAGTATTTTTGCCAAATGTATTACATTTCTATTGTTACACCGCGTTCCTCACGGAGTAAACATTGACATTGTGTTTATCTTTTCGCACTCTGAAGATTTAGAGAGAGCTTAACGTGAATTAATGTTGCATCTCATTCTGTCATGAGAATGCAAATGTAAATGAACAAACAAAAAAAATAAGATCTACATAATCTATATATATATATCTCATAGCAGGCAAACCAATATAAGGGTCATCTGATGTTAAGTGATCAATGCCAACTATAGACTCTAGTAATACCAGGGCAGTAGCAAGTGCGATGCCAGCCTGTGTTTGGGTGGAATGGAAAAAGGGGGGAAGGGGAGAGAAGAGAAGGTAGGCCTTCGGCGCTCTCACTGACCGAACGAAACGCAACAATGCTTGCACTGTTTATTCACGTCAGTTTTTTTTTGAGAGGGTGGTACTACCCCGGCCGAGCCGTTTCTATTATTGAGATTTTTATGTTTTTGTGTATATATGTGTATTTTTTTTATACATACGAAGGCGTCTTGTAAAAAGCCTTTGTTTTTTGCTCCCTGTGCAATTAATTTAATTTACCTCGGTGGAAAAGACACGGCAACTGTGTCTGATTGGGTGGAAAGCATAATTATTGTGAGAAACCTATTACGACTCTTTATAATCCATATAAAATAAGAACTGTTACGTGAGAATTATACAAAGGCAGAAACAATTATTTAGAAACAGCGTTCTTGTATATTTATTTTATCTCGGTCCAAATGTCTGGAGGTCATTTCTACTTTTTTATTTATTTAGTTCACTTTTGTGGAATATAATTTATTTCTTTTGTTCGTTGGTATGTCCTCGGGCTACAAGAAAATGTTTCGAATATTTTTTATAACTATTTTATTATATGTCACTTGTAACTGGCACTTGGGTACTGTATTACTGAAGAATTTTGAATAATGAAATACACCGAATTTATACTACATATTTTACAAATAGCTATACTAATCTCCTAATGTTAAGAGAACAATATCAAGCTACAGAAATAACTGGCGTAATACATTTATCTTAGACTAGCCTCTGCCCGCGACTTCGTTAGCGTGGAATAAATACACTAACACTAACTCGCAACAGTTCTCAACATTTATTCTTAAAACTTATATGAATAATACTTCTTATTTCAACCCACTTGTACGTATGACTAGTATATATAATGAGCTTGCAACCAAACACATTTCATTAGACATATTTGACCATCGGGCATTCAAATTCAAAAAAACAAACACATTTTATATCCATGACCATCTCAACAACAGTTTCTATATTATATTTTAATATTCATTATTTATGTTTGCCAACCTGTTCTTTTTTTTTCTTCCATGTGGTAATGTTAGTTTTCATAATTGAATTCATTTGAACTTTTTCGTTTATTCTTTTATATATAGTTTTTTTTATCGAATGTATATGAATATTTAAACAATTATTATTTCCTTATTATTATTATGATTAGTGTAGGTTAAGTTTCTATGTGATAAAGCGTTTTAAGTCTTCAGTTTAGTTTACTTTTTTTATTATTGCTATTGTATTATTATTTTTGATTGTCGACTGTTGCTTTATCTATGTGTAAATAGATAAATAAAAGGAAAAACATCCCGATTTTGAAACATTTTTCATATGTGCTTCGCTCCTATTGGTCTTAGCGTGATGATATATAGCCTATAATCATTCTCGATGAATGAGCTATATAACACTGAAAGAATTATTCAAATCGGACCAGTAGTTCCTTAGATTATCCCCTACAACGTCACAACATCACAAACTCACAAACTTTACCTCATTATAATAATAGTATAGATAGTTTACTCATATGTGATGCCACAGTAACACATTGCTAACTTATTATACATTAACTGATACCTGCCTGTTTCTGTATGCATTAAATAAAAAAAAAACTTTTAAATAAAAATATTGTAGCAATGGTTCAACGAAATAACGAATAAGGCGAGGCAGTTTTAAGGACTGCCTATAGAAGCGAAAACCCAAAACAATGAAAACAAACTGTGTTCTTTATCAAATTTAAATCAATCGTAGTCTAAATTATTTTAATTGCGTAATTTACAGATTGTAATTATTAGCCTGGTTTTCACATGTATTGGCACTCGGTGCAATAATTATACACATTTTTATTAAGTCCATTAATTAAACAAATGTATTTTCAAAGAGCTCAACTTAAAATATAAATATTACATGTACATAGGCCGCTTTTTTTTTCTCGAACTGACTACGATATTGACCTAGCAAGGTCTTAACAGCTTCAACGGACTACACAATAGGGCGCTATACTACGCGACGCTAGTCTGATGCGAGCGCAATTCATTATGATCATTTGGGTAACGCTTCAAAAATCAAATCAAAATCAAAATACTCTTTATTCAATTTAGGCCCTGAATAGGCACTTATGAATGTCAAAACTACCACCGGTTCGGTATACAAAACAGTCATCCAGAAGAACTGGCAAGAAACTCGATCTGGTTTATCTTTTCATAATACATTTGCTTTTTATATAATTACAACATAGTAAACATATAAAGGTACATTCGTTTTTGTTGAATGCACAGAGAAGGGACTCATTTCCAGATGTCGTCATCGTTCACACATTGATCCACCCTGTAATAGTCTTTATGGATTAAGACTCGTTTGACATAACTTATTATCTGGCAAGCCAGTAATTTGTTTTGGGACTTTGTTATAAAATCTACCACCATTACCTAAAAAACAATTACTGGTCTTAGTTAGCCTAAAACATGGAGTCACCAGTATATCATTGTATTAGTACGGTTAACTAGTATGTCGCAGACGAACCCATAAGTTTTTTCCGTGTCAAAAGTCGTTCAACGCGGCTAAAGAATTTTTCACGTCAAAAATATGTGTATTGTAGAATCATCTACAAAAATTCGAAATAAACGCTGTTATTAAATAGTTAAATACGTATTGAATACTTGTTTTAAAAAGGTTTCTTGTGCGTGTTATTCTTTTTTCGCAAGTCTAACCTAACCAAACCAAAGCGAGACATAACAGCAAGATGGCGAATATTCTGCGAGCGCGGTGCATTTAAAACATAATCTTTTTAAACAACCAACAAAAATTGCATTTTTGTTATCATAATCTTTCATACTGATACTTTCATATACTTTCATATCCAATCAGTATTTTTAAGCTATTGCATAGCTTCTATCGCGGGCCTTGAGCGTGGAGAAATCCAAAAATTCCGTAACGAAAAAACCTAACACTCCCCCACTCTGCCTACCATGTAGCTCGGCCGAGCGTTCGCTTAACGTATATATGGTACGACTGTACAAAGCTCGCACGGATCGAGACGAGCTGCTCCGAAATCGGACGAATACGTAATCAGCTGTTTGTGAGAAAGTATACTGGTGTATAGGTATTTATCGTCTATGTACAAAAGTGAATATATGTACTTGTATAATTTGTGTACAAAGTGTTTTTCTGAATAACCTACATGTATTGTAAGATAATAAAAATATTTTGAACAATATTAACTTCTTATTTATTTAATAAAAGAAGAAAAATTGTTTTCTTATCGGTCACCACGCTCAAAAAGTGTAACTTGAATTAATATCAAAGAAAAAAAGCAAAGGAAAAAAAATACTGCATAAATAAAATAAATAAATAGTTATAATTGCATAAGTTAATAAAAAATGCTATGCAATAGCTTTACCGCGGCACTCCCCGAGTGCCACACGTATTTTTTTTTATTGATATTACATACAGACACTTCATTTTTATTATATGTATAGATATAGATGTATTTAACTTTTTTGTAATAACACCGCAAATCTTTTATGGTTCTATACCGATGGTGTTCGTAGTTTTGTCACTTGTGTTAGCTATTCCAATGCCCATTATTTCGTCAAAATAAATGGACAATAGACGAAACATGGTAAGTCATCGTTAGTGTAAAATTGAGTATTTATCCACACCATTAACCATTGATGTGGTGGTGAATGGTTGTTTGATTGCATTAGTGAGGTGTATTGTGCCGGTCGACCTGATTCCTTTGTGTACTACGGACGAAAATACACCTATTATGTGTCGAATCAACTCTGTTTATTGTTCCTTAATTTTTCTTATAGTACCTTAGAAATTATTTATTAACTTTTAAATAAATCATTATTAGACATTACTGTAACATCCCTAAATAAAAATAATGAATAAAGATGAAGATGAGTTAATAGTCTCATCTCTGTAGTCCGGTGAAGCTGTAAAGACTTTGCCAGGTCAATAGCGTAGTCAGTTCGAAAAAAAAAAGTCTCATCTGCTAATGCCATGAAGGCAATAACCCCAATTAAATAGTCAAAGTATAATAGTTAATTAGAATAATAATAACAAATCCTTACATGTTTTTTTTTTTTTTTTTCGAAATGTCTACGCTATTGACCCAGCAAGGTCTTAAACAGCTTCACCGGACTACGATGCTTACATCTAAAACGATTTTCTACATAATTAATAAAATAAATGAAAGCAGAAAAAAGATGCGGACCAAGAGTCTGAAGAAAAAAATGCAACACAATAAGTAATAGTCTCCGTATTTTGAACTCATTACAAGTTATCTACTAGATAAACGCGTTATCTTGTGAAAATATGTCATAAATACTTGATTGAATTCCTACCTGCATTTGCCGTCGAGTCCCGTTAAAAAATGAGAGTGACAATAGGCAGCTAAAGACCTAAATAAACATACGCGCGTAAATCTAAACTTTATATGTTAACGGTATTAAAACTTATGTACACAAATCAATACAGCCCAAGCCGAGGTGTGCCATGCAGCCTTTAGCTAGGTGCCCAAATAAAATCAGCTGAGTGCCGCAAGCGCTCGCCTTAGTAGTGCGGTGAAGCTGTTAAGACCTTGCTAGGTCAATAGCATAGACAGAAAAAAAAACAAATCAATACCTCTCGAATGAGTTTATACTGATGGTGTATTATAATGAATGAGTTGATTTTTATTCTGGAATCGTTAGTGCATTTGATACAGAACATGCAATGGATCATGTTACTTACAATTAACCGAGCGCATACATCGCTCGATTTTAATTATTCATAATTTGCTTTAATATTACGTCATGAAATGGTGAATGCATATCCAATGCTCACTAGTGTGTATATAGTACTATGTATAATTAATTACTAAGAATATTTTATGTCTGTCGTGATATATTTGCACACCCAAATCTTCTATACTAGAGTTTAAATCTCGCTGCAGGTGGGACAATAAAACCTGTGAGCATAACGGAGTATATAGTACCTGTGACGAGATGTTGTTGTAGTCCGGTGAAGCTGTAAAGACCTTGCCAGGTCAATAGCGTAGTCAGTTTGAAAAAAGAGATGTTGTCCGTAGTATAACAATATGTTTTCATTTGTGGAACACGTATTTTATTTAATTTTTTTTATATCATAGGAGGCAAACGAATAGATGGGTCACCTGATGTTAAGTGATCACGCAAGTGATAGTTGCAAGTGCGTTGCCAGCTTGTGTTGTGGGAGAAGGTAAAGGAGGAGGTAGGCCTATGCATTTGATGGAAAATATTTCAGTTGAATGCTTACTTCTACAGTTCACGATTCAAAAATAAAATTTTGACAGCGTGTCCATTAGATAAATGAGGATGTGACCTGTATTGAAGCTTGTTGATTCGGCCCGAGGCGATTTGATGTAATCGATTGACAAATATTTACACGACTATCCAATCGTGCTATGGTCCGACAAGCCACACACGTGACTCATACGAGTATATTAAAATATTAATATATTACTATCCCTCGCGATAGAATGAGCGTTTTAAGTATCACCTATATAGACATAATTTTGCAAGCACCGTTTCCATTAATTTCGATTGATACTTCAATGCTTTGTGCATTTGAGATAATGCAATGTCAACAACGATGTATAAAGTTCGCTGTTCCCGTTACTCGTGCGTTGTTGGGTTGTTTATAATTGTATGACTTCACTGTACGTGAAGAAGGCGACGTAAAATAAAAACAATTAAAAATTACAAAAGATTTAATAACAAAAAAATCGTAGGTCGTACTTTATTAAAACCTGGTGCCGAAACCCTACAGGAGGCGTTGCGTCGATAAGGCAAACAGTCTTTGAATATAATGGACGTTTAATCCGCGCTGCGAAGTAATTTAAAGAAAAATAACATTAGCAATTCAGATTTCTCGTCTATCGGGGGTCTTTATTAACTGTCAAACTCGGGGGCAGCGGGGGCCGGGGGTCGACCGGAGCAAATTGACTTTTCAGAAGGACGGGGTCCCGATCGCGAAACTCGATTCATCTGATAAAGTGGGTGTCATATTTCCTTTTCGGGACTGGATTTTTTTAAAGTTTCGGTTTTGTTTCTCTTTTAACTATATTCAACTCTTATCACACGTGTAACTGTTTGTTTTGTTTGTTTTAACACTCTTGTATATTATAGCCTATTATTGAGGAATATGGTAAGTTAAATAAACTCACGTTACGTTTCTAAGAAGTGTAACAATTATCGTAATCAGAGTACACTATGCGAGAAAGATGTCGTGGTACAGGCTGGGCATGTATTGTGGTACGGGATAATGTGGTGCGAGGATCCTCTGATGAGAACCACACATTATAGAGAAAAGCGAATTGTGAATGCCTATGTATTCACATATCACCTACACACACGTACACATATGAAAGTGGAAGTAGGTAGGGTATTATTTTTTTCCTTATCGAACTGTTTAGAAAATTATCCTATACGAAATATATATAAAAGTTGTTGAGGTATGTTTGCTTGGTACACGTATACGTTTCAACAACTCATATATATATGAATAGTTAAATTAGCTCAGATAGGACGCGCATTGCACGTATCAGGCAACAACCGAAGCCGAGGTGTACCGTGTACCCTTGAACTAATGTCAAATAAAATCGGCTGAGCGCTCGCCTTAATAGTCCGGTAAAGCTGTTTTTTTATTATTATTGTTATGTTATTCTGCAGACTCTTGGTCCGCATCTTTTTTTTGCTTACGTGTAGTATTTTGTATACGTAAAAATCGTATCCGTGAGCGTTTTTTTTTAATAGTGAAGCTGTTAAGATCTTGCTAGGTTAATAGCGTAACCAGATCGAAAAAAAAAAGTGAATGCCTGTGTCGGTGAGGTAACAGACCGCGTATTTTTACGTAGCAGAGTGTTCTATATGTAATCTGTTTAACATTATTAACTACATAAAGAGTAAATTGGAGTTAAAGCTAAAACTCCGTGCCACTTCTTGATAATTATGTGTACTGTAATATCTATCCGATGTCCGCAGGTTCGAATCCCACCAAGTGCCTACAAAATTTTCGGAATTTACATACATTTAATAATTGAAATTGGTACCACTACGGCTGATGATGAAGAATAACATTGTAAGGAAACATAACTTGAAAAATGTTCTTGTACTGAATGTATGTAATGTCTTCCACTGAATGTGGAAAAATATAGAACTATGTATTACACAGAGTTCGAAATCACCAATACGTCGTGGGCTGGTTTGGTGATTATGCCCATACCTTCCTTCGGGAAGAAATCTATAACCCTGCAGTGGGTCTTTTATAGGCTGATGATGTCCTTTTTTGCATTAAATTTCACGCGGACGTAGTGTACACAGCTAGTAGGTTATAAGACAAAAAAAAAAAACAAAATGTCTCGAGTTAATATGGAAGTATTTCGTGAACATCTCGTCGCGAATTCACGTTAATAAACAAGCGGGCCCCTAGTTAATTGGAAGTGCGCGGATAATGGTGTGTTGCGGGCGCGATTGCGCCCTTATGTAGCAGTAAATTAGGAAAGAGGGCGGGAGTGACTTATCTAGGGATAGAGAGAGCCGTGTCGTTGGACGAACAAGAATATTATGTTGGAATTTCTTGTTCCTTTCCCTTCATTTCAGTACGAGTGTGCCAGAATTAAGCACAAGTAAGCCGGAGCAAGCCAGCAAATAAAATTGGACTTTTCTTCTTCATATAGAAATATTATTTTATCTATTACTATATTATACTATATACATGAATATTTAGTCCCTATGACGATGTGAATATTTTACATCCTCGAATGAACACAATAAATAAAGCTAATTTGAAACGTATGGCTTTCACACGCGACTTAAATTTTTATAAAACGCGACTCATCACGATTTTGCATGATTACAATATAAGCATCAAAGTGTTCAAGCGATTTAAACACGCATACAATATAATCATTTTTTTTAATATTTGAAGGTATCATCATCATCATCTTAAATATGTAAGAGGCCCACTGAAGGGCTAAGGGCCTCTTTCCACAGTATAGGCATAATCACCACGAGAGCCCACAACCTATTGGAGATTTTAAACTCTAAATATACAGTTCTATACTTTCCCACATACAATAATACTACAAGAACGTTTCTCAGGGTTCCTCAATATGTTTTCCTTGTTACCAAGTAGTTAAAGTGCGCGAATTCCGAAAAATTCGACGGTGCATGCCGGGGTTCGAACCTGTGGACATCGGGACTTAAAAGCTCTATGGTCTTGATAAAATTACTTGATAGATTCTATGCAGATTAAGATTTCTTTTTACAGCTAATCTACGAGTATTTATTGAATATCATGGAAAACGACACAGATTAAAAAATACGCACCACGTATAAAAAGTTGTTTATTTCATACGATTTACAAAACATTCGAAATCGACGAAATATGAACGAAAAAACTCTTAAAATTGACTCGGGTAGTATATTTATGTAAATCGTTTAAGCATTTATGTTGCAACAAGCGGTGAAGTTGTTAAGACATTGCTAGGTCAATAGCGTAGTCAGTTCACGGGAAAAAAATCAATATATTGTACAGATTTGAAGACGCCAGTTTCAGATTAGTTTAAACATTTTAAGATAAAAATGTGATGATATTTATGAATGATATAATGTTGATGTATTTGTTGAGAAATTGTAGTTATAAAAAAAGTCGAGCCAGTTTTATAAGGAATATAAACTGTGTTCTTTTTTTTTAATTTTTAAATTAATTGTAGTGTGAATAGTTAAAATTTAATAATTTATACATTAAAACTTTTACTCTCATTCCCATCTATTGGAACTTTCGAATAATAACTATATACTTTTTTTTAAATTTGTTAAGTCACCAAAAATAAATATAAGATCTACACAGGCTTTTATACTATGTGCAGCTAGTCTGACGTAAGCCGCAGAAGCGTAATATGCTCGGTCATGCTTACTAATATGTCATGACGCGAAATTATAAATTTATCTCCTGACAAAAAAAAAATCGGACAACGAGCCTAAAAAGTTTGCACTTCAATATAAATGTAAATTAAGATTCCGTTTAAAATTGAATAAGGTATTCGTTTATAAAAGCGGAAAGTAGGACAGACAATTTCAATGTAAGGTTATCGATTCATTAATGTAGCTGTCTTCGAAGCTTATAATTATTTTAATATACACACCATATATCGATCCTCGTAATGACCCTAGCTGGCGACATTATCCTTTTTACAAAAGTATATAATTAGAAAACACTTATTGAAAGTGTTAGAAATTTTTTGACGGGCTACAAACATTTATTTTTTATTATTCTTTTGCTGTGGTAGTATATACATGTATAGGAAATACTTCGGGTTTTCTTTTAGTGCTTAGTGCTACAAAATTCTTTAATTAAGAAAGCGAACTAAATAACCATACATGTATTCATTCATTGTATGTATTCATTCGCATTGAAATGCGAAGTCCATTTATTTACCCACTTGTTACAAAATTCTTTGAATAAGAAAGCGAACTAAATAACCATACATGTATTTATTCATTGTATGTATTCATTCGCATTGAAATGCGAAGTCCATTTATTTACCCACTTTTCTCTCGTACTTAAGTCGTCATTTAAATTACAAGAACTTTTGATAAAGTGTACCAATTTTAATGAAATCATATATGCTTATATATATGCTTTATAATTCTTGGTGAAGTATTATCGTGAATGCAATATTTTATCAGTCACGCATGTTCAAACAAGCAGGCTGGTAACGCCATCTATTAATTCTACTATGTATTATTTCCTCCTTCTTATTCCACATATTTTATCTATAATTTCGCGCGCTATTTATTATCTATGTATTCCATTCAACCCCTTCCTCTTCAAAAAGAACGGAACGCCAGTCGCCGCCTGCGTCGCTTCTTCGTCTAACCGCTTACAAGAATTCACGCAAACTCGCACAGAAAAATAACTTGTATTTAGTTATTTACCATAATAGCAGTTTACGAACATTACCGTGATTAGTTTATACTTAGTGTTCTAATTGTGGTGGAATCCCAGAACCAGCCAGGACCCGGTAAGTTCCGTTCAAACTCCTGCCGCTAAATATATATATTTTCAACAATTTCCACCACAGACTGACAGACATACATGTCTAAAAATAATTGAAATGTTTTTTTATTACTTATTCCCTACACTCCTGCAACAATTTTTTTTTACGAAAATCGACGTTGAATATACTTTCTTATTATATGTATAGATTTTTCAAATTACAGTTCCTTTGTGGCTCTTTTTTGGAACATTCTATACGTTGTTGACCTGATGGGTCTTCACAACTTCATCGGACACTTCCTATTCTATCCTATATAGTTTTGAGGAATTTTCCGACAGAAAATACATATAGGAGTTGTTGAAGCACGCATGCTTACATGGTACACATGCATGTTTCAATAATTCATATACGTATATCTAGCTTAGCTTAGGTTATCTCAGATAGGTCGCGATTTTTGCACAAAACAGGCGACAGCCCAAGCCTAGGTGTGCCGTGCACCCTTGAGTTAGTCGCCCAAACATCCCAAATCGGCTGAGTGCCTTTAGCGCTCGCCTCAATAGTTCCGTGAAGCTGTGAAGACCATTCCAGGTCAACAGCGTTTTCATTTCGAAAAAAAAAAAAACTTCATCAGACTTAACATTTAAGGCGCAATCACTTCAAAATGAATGAGCGTATCTAAAGAGAACTGTCTATGCAACCCAGAATTTTTCTTAGCTTTAGGGCTAGTTTGGATCATCAGATCTTTGGATATCAAGTTTTTTTTTTATATCATAAAGGAGGCAAGCGAACATATGGGTCACCTGTTGTTAAGCAATCACCGCCGTCCATAGACACTATCAACCCCAGGAGTCGCATGTGCGTTACTAGCCTGTGTTTGTGGGAATGAAGATAAAGGGAAAGGGGTTAGAGGAGAGGGGAAGGGAGAGGAGAGGGGGAGGGAAGATGGGTCACCGGCGCTCTCACTGACCGAACGAAACACAAAAATGTAAGCACTGTTACTTCACGTCGGTTTTCTCTGAGAAGGTGGTGCTACCCCGGACGAGCCGACCCATTCATGCTGAAACCAATAATAACTTCTACGACCTACAAAAAGTGAAATCAGTGTCATTATATCGCGCGAGCAACGTTCTCGAAAGCTGCGTTTTCTATGAGATAATGATATCTATTCGTTAAAATACATTTTTTTGTATAATATAATAGTAAAATATTTACTACACTTCTCCGTGGAAGCAATTAAAATATACTTATTTTTTATTTGCAAATGCCAAATTACAGGTCGACTCGACTTCTCCACTTTTTGTTTTATACAACTTTTTTTTTTTTTTTTTTTTTCACTTCATTTTCGGCAATCAATCTTTCAGATTATTACTGCCATTGTCGAGTATTCAATAATTTTACAAGCGTCGTGCGATCACTTCAATTTTAAGCGTCGTGTGAGTCAATATTCTAACAAGATGGTGGATCCCTTGTTAGAACCTTCCTGGGAGTTTTTGTGGCATCACAGAATTTCATGCTCCGTGGTATTATTTTCCATTCACTTCACTTATGCACAATAAACTAACTATATTACCTAAAACACCACCAAATTTACAAAATATAGAGTCCAATAACACAAGATTGTGAATAAAATATAAAATCCACTACATGACAGACTAAGATCCCGCCAAAAACGCCTTTATACAACTTATACATAGATATTGTTAACCGACCCGCAATAATATCATTATGACGTCATCAATATGACATTTAACACCTGCATTAGTGAAAAACCATAAAGATTTAAGCGCCATACAAACGAAAATAGACCTTATGATGCAAAAGTTAGCAAACAGTTTGGCAGTATAAGGTTTAAAAAAATACTGGATTTATTACAAGATTTGAATAATTATAAATGATGTAATGTGAAATTCGAATTATTGTGCAAAATGTATTATTACATTATTATTTAATTTTTAAGAACTATTTTTTGTACTAAACCACGAAATGTCCAACTTAGCTATTGTATTTATACTTTTAGGTTAGAAAAAATATTTTACATTAAATACTGAACTAAATATACATTAAACTACTACAATATGAATATATCAAATTAAATATTGAATTATTTAGACAAATGAATATGATAACAATAGTTTTCAGCCAATTAATTTTACTATTATTCTTTCTCCTTATTTCATATAAAACTTATTTCAAGAAAATATACAATATTTTATCGATCATAAGAAAAAAAAACGAAATATATTTTAAATTAGATATAATTTTTATGAAAATAATATCAAATACATGATAATATAAAAACCATATATAATCTGAATATAATTAAATATATTATTGTGACCATAGATTTATAGACTCATATGGTACATGTACTAAATGTCTTTGCCGATGGCGGGAAATTTAAAAATTTTTAAAAAAGCGCCCTTGGACCAATCTGTCCCAAAGCTAGTATCCAGGTTAATAATTAGTGAGCTGTCAATGAATCACACGCTACATTAGACGCTCTATTGAAACCGATCGTGCCCATCACGATTACATGAGAAAGATTTTATGTTGTTTATGTTTTGTTTTTTCGAACTGACTACGCTATTGACCCAGCAAGGTCTTAACAGCTTCACCGGACTACGTTATTTATAGTAATAAACAAAACTATGGGAACATTTTTTTCATTTGTCTCGTTCTCTCTGCTTTATGACGTAGCTGGATTTATGGAATAAAGTTATACGAATTTTTAAAACGAGTCATATTTCTGTTTTGCGCGTCTGATGGAATACAGATCAGTAATAGTTGATCTACATATTTCTTTGAATATTCGAGTAGCTGGTATCGGACAAATATTAGTCTTTGCTAGCGTCTATTAATTATAGAAAACTTTTACTCAAACATTATCGTGGACTTAATTATAAATTCGTTTACGAATTTGTAATTATGCTATGTACTACTTTTAAAATGAATATAAAGTATAAAGTAAGTACTGTTAACTTAAATCATATAATTAAAATGGTATTCAATATAAACTCATCATATGAGACTCCAGAAAATCCGGATTGCAGTTGTATTCCACTTGTACTCTCTTATAAAACATTTTGATAACCATATGATATACGCTATAATTGTATATAACAAGAGTGAAATGATGAAAAAGAATCCTATCACAAAATGCATACATTAATTTATACAAAAAATGTAAGTTTTGTCAGTTCATAAAAACCGGGGTATTTTTTTATTAACGTGAGGAAATCCTTAATGGATACATTGCCTTCTCGGGGGAGAGAGTAGGTTATATCCTAATTGCACGGACTAAAAACCTACGGTGTATCATCCACCGCATGGTAGATGGCAGCCAAGGGATCGAACCTGCTATCTTCCTGAGATCCGCTCCTGCGGCAGCTTGGTTAATTAAGTCCAGGCTTCGACCTAATTTAGAGAGACTACTGAGTACATAACCATATGCTTCTCCTCGAAAACCTCATCTGTGCAATAAGGAGAGTTGTATACGGCGGCAAGAATTTCCGCTTCCAGCTCCCAAGGAAGAGAGCCAGCGAACACCATGGCCGCCGCCAAGGACACCGTTCGGTACCCGCGTATTTATTTCAACGCCACTGTACGCTGCGCATTTCGCAGTATACGAATGTTCGTGGCGCTGAAAGAGTCCAAACGGGGTATGCCGTAAAGACACGATAAAACTGAAACTTTGTATAACAGGGAAACATTGTAATAAAAATCGACATTACGAGGTATTCCCAGACGGTCACCCATCCTAATACTAACTGCGCCCGACGTTGCTTTAATTCGGAGATCGATCAAGCGTGAGTACATTACATACAAAAACAAACCGGATGCAAAGTACAAAATTCCTGTCAATGGGGAGGTACACTGCTTATTTATCCCGGTAGGTGGCGCGTAGTCGGTAGTTGTAGTGTATTGTTAAGCTTGTGTCAAATACGTACATTCATAGATAATAATATAATATAGAATATAAATAGATAAGTATAAGATCACCTTTCGTCGAGTTAACGAAGCATTTCTATTCTTTAACTCCTTTTTTTAAAATGGCTACAGTCATTATAGAATAAATGATTATTTAATTAAAAACATACTAATATAAATAGCGTAGAACAAGGTAAGGTTAAATTATAACGATGACAATTGTTTGACATTGACAACCACAGAGTACCTGTTGACAACTCGTTGACATGAACCAGCGATGCTAGCACCATCTGTGATTAGCTTTACCTGTGCCTCCCCATTGTTTTTATATTTTCTCTGTATATATACAATATGTTGTGAATATAATAAGTAATGCAGAAGAAGCCGCGGGTATCAGTTAGTAGGCAATAAGTATTAACTCATGAACCATTCCAACACCATCACCGCTTAATCGCCATTAGTATTATGTGTGTAAACATCTTCGTAGCGCATTACAACACAAACATATATGAATAGTTAGCTAGATTAGCTAAGTTAGGTCGCGAGTTTGCATGTAACAGGCAACAGCCAAGCCGTGGTGTGACGTGCACCCTTGAGCTAGTTGCCCAAATAAAATCGGCTGACTGCCTTAAGCGCTCGCCTTAGTAGTTCGGTGAAGCTGTTAAGACCTTGCTAGGTCAATAGCGTAGTCAGTTCGAAAAAAAAAACAAAGTAGCACATTATTTTCTTTTGAATGGTTAATCCAGTGCTTGAATTTATATCAATGTATAATGATATTCGATATCTTAAGGAAGTGTATCGCACGATACAGAATCTGATTTATGGATGTGATCTTTATTGTAATATTCGCCGGGACGATAAATCAAGTTAGGACAAATCGATAACGCAATTTTGTTTGGATTGAAATCCTTTGATACTGGACTTTCTGTTATATCCTATGGAATGTATATTTTATGTGGAGATGATCTCCGTCATTTCGTTTTTAATTTCAGTATATGTTATGGTAACCAGATAATACGTAGCACCTAAGCAGATAACTGATAAATCCTTACTGATATAAGGTGTAGTAAAAAGAAATCCATTATTTTTGCATTAAATTGAAGACTTTGATTACAATATTTCTAATAATTCGTTTTAGGTCAAATATGTGCATATATGCAATATCATTATACCTCTCTCATAAAATCCCCCCATTCCTATTAACAAAAAATTGAGACAGTCGATTTTCACAAGCGTCTTTTGAAGCGACTTTTCACCAGCAAAATGATTCACCATGGATAGGAACAGGTGGTAATCACGTGGTGCCGAGTCTAGACTATGAGTTGGTTGCATAAAAACCTACAAACCAAGCTCTTGGAGTTTCGCCGTGTTACTTTTTATATACTATAGTATGTGAGTGTAATTGCTTTTACCTTGTGATAAAAATACACAAATAAACAAACTAACTCTCCATATGGGATTATATTTGGAATCAAAGAAAAAGAGCACGAAACTTCACCCCTGACCGGGGGTCTCTTAACCGCAAAGTCTTTATATTACCTGCATTGTACTGTGAGGTTCTTATATAATACTAAGCTCTGGCCGCGACTTCATTCACGTGGAACAGTTACTTAGGGCTAACGCTAACACGCAGTGGAAGCTGTCAAGAGGAAAAAAACCGATTTTGAAATATCCTTCATTGGTGCTCCGCTCCTATTAGTTTTAGCGTGATGATATATAGAAAATAACCTTCCTCAATAAATGGGCTGTATAAAGGTGAAAGATTTTTTTTAAATGGAACCAGTAGATCGTGAGATTACCCCCTACAATGTCACAACATCAGAAACTCACTAACTTTACCTCTTTATAATATCAGTGTAGATAATAAATAAAAAGTATTATATACACTTGTATTCAAAAATTGTTATAAACGTACACGATGTTCAGTTAATCCTGCAAGTTCCGGCGCTATCTGGTCTCGAGTCCCTTGTAACGGGGTGCGGAAGGGCTCACTATCGGCGTTTTATGTATGCCGATAAATGACTTTGGGCAGCGTTAACGTAACATCACCTGTAGTGATGTGACTTGACTAATTTTTTTTATCGAAATATTCGATTTAAATATTTTAATGTAATCATCGATAATTGTGTATAGGTTTCTATTAAATTTTGTAAAATAATATTATACTATTTATGACATTTTTTACGTATTAGAACGATGATTTGCGGAGAAAACATGTATTCATTTGAACCGAAGTTGTGGACAACGACGGACACCCCTAATAATGTTGAGTCGTAGGCTTGAAACCTACGCTTACTATGGAGGGCTAATGTATTGCTGCTGCACGTGCTCCCCAAGTGATAGTTAAGAGTGACAGATATTTGGCCACTGCACTGTTCCACATAAATTTCCGTCAGCAACAAAACAATTAAACGACGTTAATGGAAGAATGATAACGTAGGTCTGACTATATTATTATACTAAAACAAACAAATTGGTTTGCAGTATATGGAAAATATGACAAAACAGGAAAAAATTGTGGCTGCTTGTGACAAATCTCATTAGCAGTCATCGCCGTAACATAATCTTGCGATGCATTTTAAAGATTCATTTGGTGAACTTAATATTTCTTATTATGATTTCCATTTGAATATTAGTTTTTTTTTAGATGCATATAATGAATAATTGTAGCCACGTGTGTGTAGCAAATTTTTTTTTCTTTATATACTAATCTATTTGAAGATAATCGAGTAACGTCCCATCACTAATGCTCTACACTCACGGATGGATAGCGCGCACCTCACCGGTTTCCGGAGGGCGGGGAACAGAGTGAAAGTCATGTTAGGGTAACTTTTTGTTTCATACGAAACGTGTATGGGAGTTGAAACGTTTTCAAGTACCGTGACGCGGCAGAAATTGCGTTATTTTTTAACGTTAAAATGTGGTTTATTTGTGTACCGAATGGGATGCGGAATGTGCTTCGGTTAATGGAGTTACGAGTACTATTCGTATATTATTC
Organism: Antheraea mylitta; assembly: GCA_014332785.1. Taxonomy (NCBI): domain Eukaryota; kingdom Metazoa; phylum Arthropoda; class Insecta; order Lepidoptera; family Saturniidae; genus Antheraea; species Antheraea mylitta. Next base: position 2,076,793 of record JACEII010000017.1, on the reverse strand, counting down.
GTGGAAATTCTTAATGTAGAAGAGAAAACGTTGTTATTTTCCAGATTGTGTATAAGTATACAGTTAATTTGGAATTCATAAATATTTCTTGAGTTCGGAATGTTTTCTTCTGTATACTAGGCATTCCCGCGACTCTGCTCATATTTATTGCTAGCTTCTGTTCGCGACTTCATCCGCGTAGATTAGTTACTTTGGGTTTACGCTAACACGCAGCAAAATTTCTCAAAAGGAATAATTAATCCCGATTTTGAAAGATTCTTTATTGGTGCTCCACTCCTATTAGTTTTAGCGTAATGATATGTTGCCTTATATACTAATATATTTAGTTCTCGATAAATGAGCAATCTAAAAGTGAATTAATTTATCAAATCGGATCAGTAGTTCCTGAGATTAGCTCCTTCAAGCAAAAAAACTTTTCTGTGTCATAATATTAGTATAGAAGTATAGATTTCTTATTGATATAGAGAAAGAAAGATAAATACATTTATTCAGTACATGCAACATAGGTATATACATAAAACATTTCAATTGAGATAACTGTGGCGTGGAGTGAAAAAGGTCTTTGTTTGAGGATAAGCTGCAAGTTTGCAAGTGCAAGCGCTGCAGCGTTGATTTTCAGACAAAACTTGATGTATACAAACATATGGACAAAATTTTAATCACACGGACGAACTTACACTGCTATATAAAACTAATATAGGTATAATAATATCATACAGTATTATCTGTTGTTACGAAGCTTCGTATTACATATCACGAAACTTTGAAATTGGATACCATTTTCAAAAGACTTCGCGTTAGCTTAAAAATTAGGTTGATAAAGTCAATTTGTTTAATATATTAATTTGCCAAGACTTATTCAACGCTTGCTTTATTAATAAATGAACTCGTCTTTATTTGATTTATGTTACAATGGAAATGTTTTAAATATTTTCCGTGTATATACTATTATGGCAATCAATTTAATAACAGTAATGTTGGTTTATTGAGGCGCTATCTAGTGGTGAGCTATAATATTAATGTTACTATATGAATGCTGAGATATATAACGAATGGACACAAACAGATAAATTCCGATACTGAAATTTTCATCTGGCCGTAAATTTACTGTTTTGTTATGCATCGGAATTGAGTAAATGTTTATCCATTTTTTTTATTTTTACCGGAACACGACATAGTGACTACACTCTACCTGATAGAAATGAACAGTCAGCAGTACAGAGTTAGAATTCCAATTGTTACTTACTTTGAAATTATGGTCTGTCTGATCAAATTCCATTAGTAAAATTTAAATTTATAAAGTAAATTACACTATTCACCACTTTATGATGTGATAAATTCGAAGATACTTGTTATTTCTTGATCGAATGCCATAGAGATCTTAATCAGAGGACGCTATTTGTCAAGAATGGTAGTGTTACATCGGCTATGTGGGTGTTTATCACAGCATTCTGGTAGAACCGCCTTCGAACTTTTCCAAAATGTTGTTTGTTTAAGTTTCCTTCCTAATCACTCTGTTATTTATTTTACAATTATGCACTTTAATTGTACTTATTATAACTAAGTTTTAACTAGCAAAAAAGGATAACTAGCATATTTAAAATGGTAATATGGTAATAGGTGGTAGAGCCCCGCTGAAGCTATTTTTGGTTTCAGCACGAATGGGTCGGCTCCTCCGGGGTAGTACCACAGATAACCGACGTGAAATAACAGTGCTTGCATTGTTGTGTTTCGTTCGGTCAGTGAGAGAGCCGGAGGCCCAAGTCCCTTCCTCTATCCTGCTTTCCCTTTCCTTCCCCTCCCCATTGTCCCATATACAGGCTGGCAACGCACTTCCGACGTCCCTGATGTCGCTAGTGTCTATGAACGGTGGTGATCACTTAACATCACGTGATCTACCAGTTCGTTTGCCTCCTTTGATATTATAAAAAAAAAAAAAAGAAAAAAACCGAGGCGATAACGGAAAAAATTGTCAGTGTTGTGTCGACCTACAAGCCTGTAGGATATAGAATACGGATTGTTAATGAAGCATAAAAATAAACATAACTGTGATCATTTTACTGTGATCATTTTATCAATATATGGATGGTAGTAGCGATTCAGTTGTATACATAAAAACTCTGCTTAATTAGTGCATATACATCGGCTAATCCTGGAACAGGACGCGCCCAAGCATATGACACTAGCCTGTAAATTTCTTTAGTAGTCCGGCGAAGCTGTAAAGGCCAATAGCGTAGTCAGTTCAAGAAAAAAAATGTAAGGCACACACTGCAAGAATGTAAGTATAGGAATAGGAACCATAGGAAGGTATGGACATAATTAACACGCCAGACAAGACCGATTCCATAATCCGGGTAATGCACAGTCATGTTTCCTATATACAATGGTACCGACTACAAGAACATTTCATCGCGAAGTTTTCTTCACCGTCAGTTGAGTGAGTTCTCAATTTAAATTAGTAAATGTATGCAAATCGCGAAAAAATTGCATACGTTGTATTCAAATTCCACTGTTAAAAATACTCGTCCACCACGACTATTACATACAGCTGTTATTTTTCGATGAACAATTAGCATGCAAGATTAAAATGCCAAGTCTTCTAAGTAATATTATCTTAATATTGTTACTGTCAATTATGTAACTAAAAAGCTGATTACGACTAGTATAAATACACCTTTACAACTGTTTTATTCTGATTCCCATATCTGTGACATAAAAATGGATTAGCATGATTAAAAATTAATTAATGTTCCGCTAAGAATCTCCTATATTGCGTTAAAAGAGCGATACAGATTCCATGAAAGTCGCTCGAGACCCTGTATTCAATTATTACTCGGAATCGGCTGTGAATTTTCCGAACGTTTTGGAATGTTTGCGACTCATTTAAATGGTCGTCTGGAATTTTGAACTATGTATTAATAACAAGTTAATAAATAATATACGAACAACAAATAGTTTTTCAGATGTTTTAGACATAGTATATTTTGTCGAATCGCAACTAACTGGTTTTAAAAAAACTTAGGTTAGATATAGCGAGCAGATTAATTTCCGCTGCATTCGCAATACGCTAGATTCGCCAGCTTACAGATATTGCCAACGCTATGTTAGTCTACTTTGCTTACATCCATAACTTTATGTTTTATGGTATTCTGCTGTGGGGTACGGCTGCTGAGCAATGTATAATATGGGACCTCGAAAATTACTGAAAACGAAGTTTCAGGAACTCGGTATCTTAACTCTACCCTCCCAATACATTCTTGATAATTTAATGTATGTTTTCCAAATCGGTGGTAGTTTTTGTTCAACCGTTCATAAGTTATTAGGTCCTTATTAGAGCCTAAACTAAAAATATTTTTGATTTGATTTCATATAATAAAACTATTAATTAACAACTTTATACATCATCTTGTATCTTTTTAATCCTTTATTCGTCTTTGTTGCTTGATTTACGTATGTGTAGACTCATGTTATTTTATCTCT